>VZTL01002899.1:324-19386 GCA_013400535.1 Scopus umbretta | reverse complement strand
TTGCTGGTGAAGACTGAAGCAAACAAGGCACTGGGTGCCTCAGCCTTATCTGTGTATGCTGTTACTAAACCACCCATTCCATTCAGCAATGGGCTAACATTTTCATTGTTCAGCCTTTTATTACTGATGTCACAACAGAAGTTCTTTTTGTTGCCCTTGATATCTGGCACAGGTGCCAACTCCAGCTGGGGTCTGATCTCCTAACACCTTCCATGAATCTCTGGGCTGTATTTCTTAAATTCCTTCTTTACAGCCTGTCCCTGCTTGCACCATCTGTGTATACTGCCTGTCTGCAGTGGAGCTCCACCATGAGTTCTCTGCTTAGCTATGTCAGTCTCTTCACAGTCATGTTTCTAGGCTGAGGTGCCAAATGGATACAGGAGTTATACTGATGTGTTTACAATAGAATGGCAATCTAGAAAAATCTGCATGTATCAGCAAATATATTGGATGAACATAGATAATGAAAGGGTGATGTACTGCCCCCTTAAAAAAACCTCAGCAGATCCCTACAATCGTAATGAAACCAGACATGAGGGAAATGTACTTTAACAAAACATCTAATGAGGTATGCATTTGAGATTTATCCTACTGAGGAAAATTCAAAGGTCTGCCATTTTTAAAAGCATCTAAGAAACTTGGGCAGCCGGTCCCACAGCAGTGCCAATGGAGCTGGATACCCGTGATCCTTACGCACCTTTGCAAATCCCAACCTATACCTATACAGGTTTGTGAAAACTTTGTAGATTAATGATAATGGAAAGCTTTCACCCTCACATGCTTTGAAAGTCAATGACAGATTTTAAAAATTAACTATCTACCTGACAGGAAGCCAACCCAGAGGACAGAGAACAGATAACTGTAGTGGTAACAGCATAATCACCAGGAACAGGAACACATGGTTGCTGCAACTTTTAAACATGTTGGAGCCGGAAGCAATTTAGCTGACAGTGTAACTGATAAAGTACAGTACCGTTACCTCAAGTTGATCAAGCATGTACCAAACTCCAGCACCACTCATATTTCATACACCTCCATCTAGGAGTGGCCACTCAATAAAAGATGCACTTATTGTGCACCTATTCTATAAACAATTAACATCACTGAATAAGAAACAGGCATTTAAGTTCTTGTCAACACATCTCCAGAACCTAGAATGAAAGATGACTGAATTTGGCCAGTTTCATGGACTTTAATGGAATTTGGATCTATCATACTGCTTAAATATTACGCATTCAGGGAGAAAACCAAGTACTCTTCTCAAGGAAATTACCATTTCAAACAGATTGAACTTGGCACACTAAAAAGGAGACGGGATGCACATGGGGATGCATATGTAATATGTATTATATACCTGCATATACACATATATATATACACACACATATCACTGTATTTATCTGACCAAAGATTCAAAGTTTTTGTTCCCTTTTGCTTGAATGAGGATACTAAAACCTTAATGCTGTGTCCAGTCTACTTTTCCTTATGGTCAATAATAAGACTGAAAAAACAGCTAACAGCTTGCATGCATAAAATATATTATCAGGTATTTTATAATTACACCAGAAAGTCAGGTTTAAAAGGCACAGACAGGTTAATATTGAGAAGAGTTTTGACTAAATGATCCAATTTTGCTGCACTGTGAATGAACCTGAAGCTATTCCAGTTAAAAACACAGATGTCCTTCTGATTTATTTCAGGAGAGGAAAGAATTAAGAATATATATCCATTGCCAGATGATCTGTTGGTCTTGTGCCAAAAGACTACTTGTTGGTAGCTAGAAGTTTAGAATCCTAAAAACCAAAAAATCTTTTCCTGAAACTCTGAAAGAAACATATAAAAGCAGCAAGTAAAGGTCCCATGAAATAGGTCCCGTAAACTTAAGGTTTGTTGAGAACTCCTTTAATCCACCAAAGTCCTTAAATAAAGCATCTTCTATAATGAAGAATTGTGCACTAGCTGTTTTAAACTCCATGGACAAGAAAAGGTAAATCCTTAAAAGAAAACTAAATCAAAAAAGCCTCTGACATTAGTGACAAGCTTTTTGGAGCAGTCACAGTTGCTTCAAATGCAGCTTTGGAAGGTTTATGCTATCACTTGGAGGCAACGCAAGCCTCATCTTTTCCATCCCTCCTTAAATACTTAAAAGATTATCAAATTAAAATTTTTGCCTGGAGATTTTACTGCCCCAGTGATAGAGTAATTTGGATCATCACGGAGTAATTTAGGTATGAATGGGCCATGGGAAGCCGGCCATCCAATCAAACATATGGCTTAAGGCATGCTTAACATCAAAGCTAGACCAGATTGCCTAGGGCCTTGTCCAATCACACTCTGAAGCTCTCTGAGGATGGGTGTTTCACAACCTGTCCGAGCAAACTGTTCCAGTGCATTAATGCAGTAACGGTACAAGAAGAACAGTGCAAGAAATGGGAGGTGTCCGACAGCCACTGGGACATTAAGCATTTCCTCTCCTTCCAGCAGAAAGTGATACAGGGCTTCAGGTCATTCAGGACTGCTTAGACAGAGGGTTCCCAAGAGGTGGGCTACATACAGGAACAGCGGCACTTCCACAAAGACTAAAGAGTACAAGTCCCTGCAACCCCATGCAATACCTGGCTGTACCAGAACCTAAGAAGACTTCGTAGAGGTGGCCTATCACGCCCTACTCTGAAGGGGCGGAATAGTGTCAGCGATACAAAAGAACTGATCTGGAAAATTAGAAACTGGCTTATGCTGAAATTGCAGGAAACAAGAACATGGCGGAGAGGAGCTGAAAAGCTGTGAACAGCCCCAGGTTCCCTTCAACTGTTCTGGATGTTACGACAGGATGTTGTAAAAATGGGTGAAATCAAGTTGCTTGCATGCTGGCAACACAAAAAAATTATGTTGCTCTCAATAAATGTATGTTTGACTGAGACACAGATTTAATGTCAATCACGAGACTATAATTTTCTGTTTTGGAGGAGAGCAATGACTCCATAGTAGCTGATTGTCTCTTCATAATAATGCAGTTCTTACTTTATAAGCAGCTCTATGACTCCAACACATACTTAGCTTTTTCCACATTCTTCCTTTCACTGCCCTTCAATCATGCCCTAACCAACTTCCTTTTGCTTCTCTTTTTGAATGATTCATCTTCTACTAAAATTAATTGTGGAACTGACAAGATGGGTCATTCTATGACCAGTTTACTCCAGTTATACTCTACATTATTTGCAATTTGTCTGTTTAGATTGTCAACTCTGCATTTGTACAGGGCTTAGCAAAACAGGGATCAATACTTGGCTGACCCTTAACCACTGTAATAATAAATATGATTAATAACAATGTCAGGATATTTCTTTTTTGTTTTTTTCTTTTTTTTTTTGGTCCAAGAACACTAACAGAAACAAATTAATTGAAGAAAGATGAAAACCACAGTGGTTCCCACTGCTCTATTCTCTCCATTCTACCTGCTGTTTAAATCCAGATTTATAAAGCCAAATAAACAGTCATTCTGCCTCAAACTTTGCTCATTTTTTCACTGTATGAAAGATAAGCCACTGCTACTATACAGAGAGCAATAGTTCATTCAGCCTCCAATATCTGATATCCTTTACTTCCCAAAGTTACCTTTAGATCATTAAAGAATTTTATCAGCTAGACCTTTTGCACTCTGATACCCATCAAGAGGAGAAGGGAGCCTCCCGTGTCTGCATGCTGATAAGGAAGTCCTGCTCAGAAAAAACAAATTACCATCTTCTGTCTTATTTAACACTGCTTATTCCTTTTTTTGAACTATAGTCTGTCTCAGACTGTGATCAACTAAGATTATTGCTTTTCATGCAAAACAAGATCATTATGCTGTCCTACCACCTTCCCATCCTGTATTTAGATAGTTATAATCTATTGCGCTTGTCATAAAATTACCCTATAAGCATTTGTAGGCAAGAATATTTATATTACTTGTTATGCAGAGCCTAGGACTTCTTAATCAGGGCACTATCATTATAAGTACAACCAATAATTTAAAAGTGAGGAAAAGAAAATTCATATTTTTATATTTAAACAGTTGTAATTTTTCTATTTGAAAAGGTGCAGAGGGACTGAAAAAGGTTCCTTTGAGGTAAAAAGGAGTGAAAATCTGATAATCCCCTCCACTTCTATGAGCAGAGGGGACCCAAATGAGCAGCTTTTGAATGAGGATGGACCTATGGATATCTCCTGTCTGCAACTAGGCACAATCACTGCCACAGCAGGCAGTTACTATCACCAGACACAATTTCTTGTACAAATGTTCATATTAAAATCAGAAGTGTAAGCAATAGCACTCTATCCAAGACTGAATATATGTGATAAAAGCAGTTACTTAAGAATAACTGCGTTAGCTCCTTATAATAATTTTGCCAGAAAGGTTTTTGCACAGGGAAGGGAAAAATATATCATTGATATCTGATTTTTGCCCTCCATAGCTAAATGCATTTTCACCTCTCTTCTCTATACCTTGATATGCTTATGATGTATTCCTAAAAAGTCCAACAGCTCACAAATTGATGGATAACAATTTTTCCCATGAAAATTACTGTGACAGAGGAGTGATGCAGGCAGGGACTTAAGAAATACATACAGTTTAAATACATGGGGAGAGTGTGCATGTGGTGGGGGATGGAGAGGCTGGAGTCATATCATCCTTATCATCAGCTGGAGGAGATGTTGGTTTTTTTAGTGGCTGTTTTTGCAGCAGCTGAGATCTTTTGAAATCACCCTTCACTAGTCAATTCATACTGAGCTCTGCTAACTCTTGTCACTATGCTGTTTTTCTGTCTTTCCCTCTGGATGATCTTGCTGACCTTGATTCAGTGGAAGAAGAAGAGGAGGATGAAAACATAGCCATTCAGACAGAGAGTAAAAGCACTCACACTAAAAGATTTACACTGGATATCCAGGCCCACAGATAAGAGGTGACTGAGTATGACAGATAGCATATCATGTTCAGAAAGGTCTTGGGCACTGAAAAGCCAGCACCTTCTCTAGCAGGTGATTCTGATGATCTTGCTGTACATTTTGCATAGGGAAATCAGGGCCTTAGCAGCATGGTGGTTAGGAGAACTAACAATTATAAGACTGCTAAAGCTAAGGAACCAGAAGTTGAGTGTCTGAGAGAGGAAAGAACTTTTAGCCAAACTGTTTAAATTTTTGTTTTATTTCTGCAAGAATTATCACCTGTAACAGTATCTACTTAACTCAAAAAAGACTGTGGTGGGTTGACCCTGTCTGGACACCAGGTGCCCACCAAAGCCACTCTATCACTCCCGCTCCTCAGCTGGACAGAGGAGAGAAAATATAATGCAAGGCTCATGGGTCAAGATAAGGACAGAGAGAGGTGTCTCACCCATTACAGTCACAGGCAAAACAGACTTGACTTGGGGAAAAATAAAATAATTTATTGCCAATCAAATCAGAGTAGGATAATGAGAAATAAAAAATAAATCTTAAGATACCTTCCCCCACCCCTCCCTTCTTCCTGGGCTTAACTTAACTCCTGATTTCTCTACCTCCTCCCCTCCAGCAGCGCAGAGGGACGGGGAATGGGGGTTGCGGTCAGTTCATCACACGTTGTCTCTGCCACACATTCCTCTTAGGGGCAGGACTCCTCACACTCTTCCCCTGCTCCAGCATGGGGTCCCTCCCATGGGAGACAGTCCTCCGCAAACTTCTCCAACATGAGTCCATCCTATGGGCTACAGTTCTTCACAAACTGCTCCACTGTGGGTCCTTTCCACAGGGTGCAGTCCCTCAGGAACCGTGTTCCAATGTGGGTCCCCCACAGGGTCACAAGTCCTGCCAGCAAACGTGCTCCAGCATGGGATGCTTTCTCTACAGGTCCACAAGTCTTGCCAGGAGCCTGCTCCAGTGTGTCCTTCCAGGAGCTTGCTCCAGTGTGTCCTTCCCACAGGGTCACAGCCTTCTTCAGGCACATCCACCTGCTCCAGCGTGGGGTCCTCCACGGGCTGCAGGTGGATATCTGCTCCACTGTTAACCTCCACGGACTGCAGGGGGACAGCCTGCCTCACCATGGTCTTCACTATGGGCTGCAGGGGAATCTCTGCTCTGGTTCCTGAAGCACCTCCTACCGCTCCTTCTTCACTGACCTTGGTGTCTGCAGAGTCATTCCTCTCACATATTCTCACTCCTCTTTCCAGGTACAGTTGCGCAGGGCTTTTTTTCCCCCTTCTTAAACACGTTATCCCAGAGGTGCTGCCACCTTCTCTGATGGGTTCGGCCTTGGCCAGCGGCGGGTCCATCTTGGAGCTGGCTGGCATTGGCTCTATCAGACATAGGGGAAGCTTCTAGCAACTTCTCACAGAAGCCACCCCTGTGGGCCCCCTGCTACCAAAACCCTGCCACGCAAATCCAATAAAAAGACAATGTTAAACTTTCAATTGTCACACAATTTAGTACAAGAAAAGTACAAGAAAACTTCCACTAAATAAGGGTAATGTTTTCCATTTTTGAACACTTTACATTAAAAAGTAAAAAAGTTTTTTAAATACAACAATCTTTCAGAATGCTTATGTCAACAAGAACTAGAAAGAGAAAACGAGCCAATTTTTAAGTGTAAGACTGTAGAAAATCCCAATATATCACCTGTCTATAGTCAGACAGGCAACTACAACAAAAAAAAAGCACCAAACAAACCACATCCCCAATAAAAACCCAAAACATGATTATACAGATTACTTAGTCTAATGCCTCTGTGCAACATATGTAAGCAGATTCTTGAAACACAAAGTAGTCAGGCCAGCTTCATTTAGTTTATTCATGTAACCAGTACTGTCACACTAAATATTATTGTATGAATTTAACAGTACTTACAAAGAGGTACCACAGTAGTATTGTGACCATGAGAAGCAGCAAGCCCTGCTCTGGACATTCTGACCAGGACCGGTAGCATACTTGCCGCAGAATATCTTCTCACGCAGCTTTGCACAGTTAATCATTTCTGCTGGTTGCTGTAAAGGAAAGGATGCAGAATCCTCACCCTGCCTCCACATAATTTTCTCTGCTTTACTGGAAAACCGACTAATACAGGTTAGAGAGAGGAAGACAGCCATATTCCAGCTGAATGCAAGGACTGTTATTCTACCTTGCCTTTACAATTGTGGCTTAGTGGCAGATACTTGCCTTAGCCTCCAGCCGTGCCTTTCTTAAGGTTCTTGGAGTACTCTGGCCTCCAGCAAGTTTGCGAGCTAGAAAGCAGGACCAAAGTCTGGTGCATAGAGCAATCAATGTCTTATGCTATCAATATTCTTTTTTTTTAAATGTAAGGTAGAAGATTCCTGACAACACAGTTCCAGCAGAGTCAGTCAGTCCCGAGATGGTAAAATATGACCACTGTATCCCTAACACGAATTCCCCAGGTATCCACAGGACTCTGAGGCAAACTGTGCTGCACTTTGGTAAGGGACAACTCTGCCCAGCTGTGCCAAGTAGAAAAGGCAAAGTGGAAAATGACATTGGCTAGACGAGCAGGTATCATTGCCTGGGAGGGGTTCTCTTTCTCGTCTTGTCAACATAAGCTCTAAATTCAATGATAAATAAAGTGTGAAGGAGAGAGCTGGATATCAAGCCTGAGGAAAGGCAAGTTATAATGATTCCATATTAGCTGTTAAAAAAACTAATTCAAAACACAAGATCCAGGATTTTGCAGCAATGCAGAGTGTTTCAGGCTTCATAAAGACACATATTCAAGGTTTTAATTAGCACTGTGACAGTTTCGAAACTGCTGTCAATCAATCTTTGGTAAAAAAAACCACTTGTCAAGTTTGCATGCCCAGGGAGAGTTAAATTGAAATTAAAGTGAATTTTAAAAGATGGGAAATAATTAGGGTACCAGGAAAAAGAATCCAGAGAAAAAGCAAGCTGTGAGAGGAAAAGGATGTTACTAATTACGCTTTTTTCCTTTTTCTAATTAATCCTCATTCCAGTCCCACCCCACCTTTAATAAAATTAATGAATGATTATACAGGGAGCGTTACACTGTTCAATATTTGGTTATGCAGATTTGCCACACCATGTGCACACATAAAAGCATGCCCAAATGACCAAGTATGTGCCCATCAGAAATGCATCAGAACAGTCTACACTATATGAATGAGATTCCCATACTCATATGTACAGTTTATTAGCATATTCACACAGCCCAGTTTCAAGTGCAAAAGCAGAGTTGTGTATTCCCTAAAGCCTACTCAAGATTACAGAGGATGTTCACATAGAACAAAAGGGTATCAGCATCAAACACTTCCATTCTCCAGTTGGCGCAGCTCCCATGCAAAAGCTGAAATCTGGGAGGATTGCAAACTTGAGCTTGTGAAATGGGAAAGACATAAATCTACTGTGAGACAGACACCTGAAACAGTAAGCTAAGAGAGACTGCACAAAGCAAAAGCAACAAGGGAGTGAAACGTGGAGGAAAACCTGACATTGTGTTCTGAACAGACAGCTGGGTGAAGGCCATACACCAGAAACCCTCACTGGCAAAGACAATCAAGACTATTTCGCTAAAGGAGAAATGATAATGATTGTCACAGCTCCTGTGTTTACATTCATGTAAACACATATATGGGAGTAAGGTGTTGTGCACATATGTGGTTCATAGATAGAAACATATGCAAAACATACAAAATGTCTTATAAAACTATATACAAAAAAAAACTTTATCTACAATGTCAATAAAGAGATGCAGTGTCATTTATGTTTTTTCAAGCAACCAGCTGTTCATGGTGCATACCTGCATGGTCTGTGTTGCTTTAAGGCAAAGATCCCCATGCTATTGTCTTTGCAGAGAGGTCTAAGAAATAGAATGAATTTATACCCAGTGAATAGGAATGATATCTATAACTGCTGTGGCTGTCCTGAAACATGGTTAATACCGTATGTCTGACTGTCTGCGCAAAAGTGGCATCCTTCTGCACTGTTCTATGAACTTGAAAATTAAGTGGCCAGTAAGACAGGCGAAGGAAAACTCAGCTCCCAGCTAGTAAAGGAGTTCAGTTCCCACCCACTGTCCTACTTCAGAATCCCTAGCTTTACCATGAAAGAACTAGGCAAGGTCTCTCCAAAGTGATAGTTCATAATATTAATATCAAAAAAAAAAAAAAAAGCTTTGATAAGGGCAAGCTTTACCTTACGAGATTTTTTACTATAGATTCAGAGGAGCTGCTCTTGCATAGCTGCTCTGTGCATCCGTGGTGTTCTACTTCTGGGAAACAAAGTGATGTACAGTATTCTGGAGATGTCTATGTGCACTCTGTTCTCTCATGGCTAAGGCCTCCACTGGGAAGGTAACATCCTTCCCAGTTCTTTCCCTTCCTTTTCCAAGAAAGCAACCAGGGTTCAGGCTTGCTTAAATGTGAACCTAAATGCTAAATGATGTTGATATAAATAAGTCAGAGACACAGTCTCTTTCACTCCCTTCATATTTAAAATCTTACTAAGTACATGAAAATAAGTGCAGGACCTCTCAATAGCTCACTAATGCCTCTTAATTCTGCAGCAAACCTGTAAGATGAATGGACAAGCTGAATTGGGTCCTGCATATTCAACTCTTTTTTCTAACCCAATTTTCTTCTCCTTATTTTCTCTTTTATTTCCCAAGGTAGAGATGCTGGACCTTCAAACAAGAGACACAACTGAACAGTTCCCTGCAATGCTCCCATTGAAACTGTAACTGTATTTTATCTCACCTTTTATACAAGAAGGGTATCATTGCTTTTAACAGGCATCTAAGATATAAACAGCCACCATCCACACTTGTTTTTCTTGAGGAATCACATCAAAACAAGGTAACTGCACTAAAATTTTATTTTACAAAAAAGCTGTTTTCTTTCAAAAAAAAGGCAAATGTTATTGGAACATTTCTCAGCAGAGAAGTTCCACCTCCTTCAGAATAACTGCTGTTAAACTTTCTGCAAGAATATGGTTAGATGCATCAAAACACCTATTCAGTTCAGTTTCACAAACTGCTAATACTCCAGTTGCCAACGTAAACAGCTTTCCATAAACCCTACCTGCCTTTATGCATGTGCAGTTCTTCTGCTGGCAAATATATAGTATCTGAAACATATTGCATACTGAAATGATATCAATTGCTTAACTTAGCCCTGTGCATTAAGGCAATATTTGCTGCTACGTCTAATACATGCCCTGTGAGAAGTATGTTTTTAAAATATATCCTTTAGTGTCTACAGTTTTAACAGACTTGTCACTGAAAACAACTACAGACAAATATTGTGACACTTGAGTTCTTCATTAGAACAAATACCAGTCTATACAGTTTTTCTTCTGTGTATAGAAAGTAAAGCATCAGATAGCGTCAGAAAGTCAATTAAAAAGAGAGACAGTGCATCTTAATCACAGGGCTTTTCCTATCTTTTTTTTCCAGTAGTTACTTAAAACCACTAACTTGAAATCAGTCACACGCTGTCTTCAGAAGTTCACTCAATCAAAGGGCCAAGCTCTGAGTAATCAAAGATCTTAAATCACTGGAGCTCCCAACATCAGCCACAGGAGGATTAAAAATCCAGTAGCCAGAACTCAATTCTTCGATCTAGCGAGCACCAGCGCATTATGAGAAGTCCCTAAAGCCCTAGATCACAGCCCAGCCTTTGCCTACTGTGGAGCTAAGTGGAAACTGTCTTTAATTCCTTAGGAGATCCTATCTTGCCAGATGAAAATAGATATTGGCCTCTGTGTGTAGGATGATTAGACGAATGGAAGAGGATTAAACAAGATGCAAGGGGAAAGGCTCAGAGTGGCTCATTTACATGGTATTACTGCTGACAGATAGGTGTTAACAGAACAGAGCAACCTAAAGGCAAAACTGTATCTGAATTAAAGCTGTATTTATTTACTCAAGTTATAAAGGGATTAAGTCCTGTTTATTTTACCACATCCAGCACTGTTTTATCTATTAAGTGCTTTGATGCTTACTCAATTGTTCTGTGTCATGCATTGCACAGCTGTTTGGGGATGTGTTTATCCTCATTTAAAACAGAAGCTTTTAAATGTTTCAAACATAAAATATAGATGCTAATGGCAAGTTAAACATTCACGGCTGCCTTCTTGTCTCCCAAAATGGAGACATTTTTAAAACAGACAATGGGAAAAGTGAAAAGCACATTTGTAAGTACATTGTAGATTGCTGACAGGAAGAATCAAGTACGGGAGAGTATGTGTCACACACACACACGCGTGAACACAAAGGCAGTGTCACTGACACAAAATCATTGCATTTCTATTAATTTCTAATTAATCAAAAAACTTTTTATCAGGCAGGAAAATGATTTAGTAAAAATTCCATCCAACCCAAACCATCAGTCTTTTGGGGAATCGGTGAGTTTTCTCAAAAGCCAGTTTAACAGTTTAAGATAAAGTAGCCACCATTTTACCCTGAGTGAAGCCCTGTAACAGCTGCTCCCAGGTGACCCAGTTCTCAGGGGACTACAGAAACTTTCCCTGCTCTGCCACCAACACCAGAAAATCAGTTATTTGTAAGACCCAATCTCAGCGCTGCTTGACTGCTCTTATACCCTTAGCTGCCTCATTTACCATCCCAAGTTTGCACATGATCCTTATTATCTTCTGGGAACCGAAAAACTAACTGTACCACGTAGCTCGCCCTTCCCTACTTGTGCTCCAGCAGACCTACTTTCCTTTTTCTCTCTTCCTGCTCATTGCAGTGCCACTTGGCAAATGTTTGTGTCATAGCCCAAGCCTAGCCAACACATTTTGCGTGAAGTATGGTGAGAGTGGTGAGAAGAGAGGAGAGGGTGAAGACAGATAGGCATACAGAATCTTTCAGAGTTTCATTTTTCAGTCCCATACAGAACTACCACTGTTCAGTGCTGTTACGGGTTTGCCTATGTTCATACTCCTCACAAGGAAATATTTACAAAGCCATCAGGACTCACTTGAGTGCAATCACACTCTTATTAATCCTGTCAGTAACAACAAGAGTTTTGTCTTCCAGTGTTACATTTTCTGGTTCCAGCTGGGACAGAACTGATGTGCCAAGAGGCTGTGGGAATGGGCTTCTGCATGTTTCTTTTCAACAGAGAACAAAAGAGCAGGTAAAAGACAATGGAAAATAACTTCTGTCCCAAATTGTACAAGAAATAGTAACATCTTTCTACAATCTGAACACTCAGCTCCCTGCAAAACCATAGCTAATGAGACTTGCCGTTGTACCCTAGACCCATTATAGAGGCCCATTCCAGATAAAATAGAGACAAAGCTAAGTACTTGGTGGGAAAAGCTTCCATGTATTGCTGGGAAAGGCTGTGCTTCTTTTGTTATTAAGGTGTCTCACTCTTCTTTGTGGAAGGCTTACTATTCATAGGAAGCTATCTGTGCAAACACTTATGAAGCCAAGTCCCATTCCGACGGAAAGGTTGTCATTAAATGGGCAAGAAAGACAAACAAGCAAGCAAGCAAGCAAACAACTCTCCCCCCCAAAAAAACCCAAACAAACAAACAGAAAAATGGATTGAAGACATAAGTAATAGATTCAGCCCTGCCTTGAGAAAGCATCTGGGAACCTTCATGTCATCTAGGGCAGGTAACCCCCTGTAGGTATAAGGGTCTACGCAGCTGGATTCATATCTCCATATTCATCACAATTAGGTCCTCCTTCCAGACACCTGAGCTGTCCCCAACTCTCTGAACATGCTCTTCAACCACCCCAAGCAGTTTTTGCAGTAACGTTCTCGACCCTACCTGCAGTTGAAGCATGACCTACTTGCAGTTGATTTTGAAAGATAGTGTGACCCTGACATTGTTGAAGATTTTTTTCTCAGTAGTGCAGTTCCTTGTATTCTCCTACAAGATCAGACTCTGCCATTAATACTTTAGATGTGAATACTGGCCTTATTACATCAGGTACACTATTATGCACAAAGGAAACAAGATTGAAGTAAACAAGATTTC
Organism: Scopus umbretta; assembly: GCA_013400535.1. NCBI lineage: Eukaryota > Metazoa > Chordata > Aves > Pelecaniformes > Scopidae > Scopus > Scopus umbretta. Next base: position 6,417 of record VZTL01002899.1, on the reverse strand, counting down.
CAGGCATTAAATAATAATAAAAGAACCCAGAGACTTTAACTAGCCTTTTTATAGAGCCTCAATGCCTCTTAAAATAAATAGGTCAGTGTTGATAGAAAGACTGGGCTCTGATTTTTTAATTCTGTATTTTCAGAATGCTTTCCAGCATCTAAGCACAATATGAAGAAAAAACACAGGCCTATCTGTTCATGCTTCTCTAGCCTTAGTATTGATATTAATGCCAACAAAATTAGTAATTTGACAATTAGTTTTCCGCTTACCTGAAAAGACATGAAAGGCAGAAAGAAAGTAGTTTAACTAGATTATAATGTGGCTGTGACAAGTCAGGTTCCTGTCATGTTATAGCCTTCCAACTTTAACATTTTCATGTCTGCTTGGCAGGTTATTAAAATAAATGAGGGTGTGTTGGACTGCTGTTGCACTTTTCTCTAATGGGAGTTCAGGAATTTGCAAGCCGCTACCGTAAATTGACCGATCGTGAAGTCTGAAAGAAGTTGGCTAAAGTGGACAATTAGGAGCATTTCTCCACAGCTGAGTGAAATATTCCTTGTTATTTTAATAATTCAGGCACAGGCTAATTTTCGGAGGCTGAGTTTGTCAAGATAATGTGCCTTGTGCTTGTCTGCTTGTCATTTTTAACTCAATCCCACATGTTACAGGTGCAGTCTAGCTTACAAAACAGGAAAATCACTCACAGTGGAATTTGCATATGGAATATAGATATATTGTACTAAGGAAAAACAGTCCAAGAAGTCAACAGATATCTATGATAGGAATGCACATGACGGTAAAAACTTTTGATGTTTGATAGCTGTTGTATCCCTCTTTATGCTGATATGATTAAAGGTGTTATTTGGCACTATGCATACACAAATATGTATAATGTAAAGCATCATGTAGATTTCTTCGTAAAGAGAGATGGTAAGGCCAAAGGAATCCCATGTGGCATGCAGATGTTCTGGGTAGACTCAGTTACCTTTCTCAGCTTAAAACATCTCAATGTCAAAAAATGTGGAACATGCAGGGAATAGTTACTTCCTTCAACTGAGAGGGTGAAGTCTCCTTTATAAAAGATGAATCAGCTTCTATAGACATTATTATACCCAGCATCTGAAGGCAAAGGCTACACTACTGAGCCGGAATTTTGAAACCTCCAATTCTCTTCTGTGTCACTTACCAGTTGCTTCTTCTCTGAGAGGCACTGAGAATGGCATTCTCACTGAGCATTTTTCTCTCATTTTCTCAAGCTGGATTTCTGGCCTAACCTGAACACATACAGAAGCGTGTGGTCAGGTCCAAACTGGTTGAGAAATTTTTTAGCTTGCTACAAGCTTCCCCTACAGATTTAAGATTTAGCGATGAGCCAGGAGAATTCATTCCAAGACAAAACAACTGCAAACTTGCAGTGGAGGAAGCACTTCTAGGACAGCTTCTTGAAGGTCAGCCCAGACCTCTAAAATACCAGCCTATAATGAAGACACCAAGAACTATATCATCCTAAGGAACATCTTCACGCTGCAGCAACCTTGGGGAAGGCACTGCGTACCTTCCCTGACATGCCTTGCTAGCTTCATAACTGCAGAAGCCTATTACAATGACCATCAGGAATGGACACCCAGGGAAGAAACACTGTACTCATGAGAGTGCAGTTAGAGGTTTACACAGAAAGTAAAGAATTCCAGATTACTTGTGAAGGCTGGGCAATAGCTGCCTCTTAGTCTTCACCATGAGATGCACACACACATACACACACACACACACGTATGTATATATGTTTCTGTTTATATATGTATGTATATATAAATACATATTTGTATATATGCATTTATCTATTTTAAGGTGTAGGCAAACTCATTCATTACTGCCATTTTATCAGCCAGATTTCTCCCCTGAGGTCATGCAAAAGAAGTGTTTGCTAGAAGACAAAGCAACATACCACTTTGAGCTCACCAGTCAAGAGAGTCATGATGCCGCCTGCTCTCTGGTGTTGCCACAAGCACTGTATATTCAAGTTGTGATGGAGCAATACTACCACCTCCTACTATGAAACAAAACTGAAGTCAATTTTATTAACTGGGTTGAGAGGTGGAGGATATGGATCCCCAATGGCAACAAAGAAGAGCCCATTAAAACTTGCAGGACCATGAAAGGTCTGGTGGAGAGAGAGCGCACTTACACTTAACAGTGATGTGGTATGAATGCTTAAAAAGATGTACCATGAGAGTTCCTGTTCTTAGGCCATTCCTAGAGATATTCTAAAACGCCGAGAACAATATGAATTCAAATATTTGCATGCAAACCAGGCTATCCATGTGTGAACATGAACATTTATCATATATTATTCATTTCTGATTGCATTTTGAAAGTTTCAGTCATTCAGTCAGAGAGCAAACTCAGTCCTAGGCAGCTGAGGTGGCCACTCACTCAGCATGAGGAATGAACAGCACAGAGTGAACAGCTGAAGCAAACAGTTCAACAATTCACCCTCAAAGCCTATTCATATACAATTGCCCATGTGGCAATGCATATCCATAAACAAGCAACTTGCACTCAGCAATTTGCAAACAAAATTCAGGGAATGAATTTCATGTTAGAAATTACACTGTACAGCTCTGATCGCACATGAAGAGCAAAAGTCTTTGTGTCAGACCTAAGACACTGCTAAATAATGAAACAGTGGAGACAAGGATTTGAAGTCTATGCACACTACCATTTTCCAAGAATTTAACTTCAGAAGCTTCAGAAAGGGGACTGTGGCTGCTGCATCTGGACTTGAGGGAGGAAAAGTTCAACATATGAGCCTAAGACCATTCTCAAGGCACTTTCTATTTCTGCAAGGAAACAATGAGCAGTAAGGGTAGCCAGCAAAACTCATCTCTGGTCAAGTAAAGCATGAAGCGCTCAAAGATCAAGACTGCATCAGAATCAACACAAAGGTCAGACCTCCATCTCAAGAGGTGCCTTCAAAAGGGAACACACCAAAGCTAACAAATCACAATATTACTGAGATGGCAAAATAAATTTCTACAGTCTCATCCCCACAACTATCATCTAATGGTACCTCAGGTTAAAAAATTAAAATCTTTCCCAGAAAAGGCAACAAAATGAGCAGAAGAAACATGTAAGCTTGTGACCACTCCTTCTGCAAAAGAGCAATGTCTCAACATGTTACTGATGCCTATTTACTCATTTATTTCCCCTTCTCTCCAGCCGATTTTAGCAGAAAGCTTCTCTCCGCTGTGTTGCCCAGCCCCCTGGTCCTCTCAGAGGAGAAGGGGGAAGAAGGGGACTGCATTCTTGTTTACGTCTCAAGCTTACACTGATATAAATATGACAGAGTTGTGTTGCTTTATATAAGGCTGCAGGATCAAAAGGCATGACATTGCTTCTGGTATTATAGATTCCATGCCTTTTCAGGACTAGATAACATATAGCCAATTACCTCTGAGAATGATCAGAGGATCTTGTCTGCTTGTGGTTCAAAAAACACAGAAAATATTTTTTTTTGTTTTTAAAAAAAGAAGTTATTTTTATTAAAGACAAGCACTTGAATCCAATGTGTGTTAACAATCTAAATTAAGTACACTGAAAATGTGGAACTTAAAATGTCAAGAACATTACACCTGACATTTTAAAGTTGTACAACAGTAAACATGGTGTATCTTTGGTCTTCAAAATACATTTTAGTGGCCACTGGGAAGAAGAGGATTGTCATTATCAGCCACAAATTGAGACCAAAACCAACCATAAACAATCCCTCAATATTTAGAGGTTAAGGAACATGTTCACAAATGCTAGTGTTTGCCTAACTGTTTATGTGTCTAATATTGAGCAAAAACACTTCATTTTTTAACACTAGAGAGAATATCATAACACTTAGAGATTTGCAGCCATTACTTTTCAGAATGAGAGCACACTAGTGTGTATCAATGCAGATGTTCCGCAAATACTACATGCTGATGTAATATTTTAATGCAGATGCAGTGAAAGCCCTTTTATAAACTTAGTCTTAAAATTAACTTAAAATAAACTTAATCTTAAAAATACTTACATTAAAATATTTGCATGTAGAACTGATTTTGAAGCAGTATATGCAAATTCTTATGTGCTGTAGTCTCAGTCTGGTTAATATCTGCAGTACTCTTTTGCAGAAGCATACAATTGTTAATGCCTGCATTTTATTACAAAGACGTAGATTCAGAATCCTGAATTTTTGGACAGAACAGAGCAACTACATTTCTATTATCGTGCTTTCCTCCTTTCTTTATTTGGCATAATCGCTAAACAATCCTATTGTCTGAATCATTTTTGCAGCTTCACCTGATATTTAATAAACAGAGACTGAAACTGGTTGAAACAGTCTCCTAAATGAAAGAAGATACAACACCTTTTTTAACAGAAAACTGTAGTTCCTTCAAGGATTCATTTATGAGTATACATAGAGACAAATATAAGTACAAGCTCATTTAATGCTGCATTGTTACACATAATGAAGCCTGAACTATTTCAGAGAGAACAAGCATTTGACATTTATAGACACATTTTAATATAAGCCACATAGTATGACTTACCTTGTATGTTTGTAACAGAAATGTTAAGGATAATTATCAGACAGGTTAAAGAAGCCTTGATATTTCTAAATTGCCTATAGAACTCCAACCTGCCAAGATACAAATGGGGACAAAAAGCATGACAAAAGCTTAATGACTTTTGTAAGTCATTATTTATTTTTAAAAATAACAATATCTGACATTATCAGTGCATGATTATCAAATCTATATATGGCACTTGAAGCAACTTTGTGATAAAAAGGTTGCATTCCTCAATGTTTGAGATTTTATCTGCCTCAGCCCATTGTAAAAATGGTTGTTCAGCACCTAATAACAGAGCCAGTGGAAAATGTAGAAATATGCTGAAATATATTTTCATATATTTCTGCCAAAGCTTCAAGGTGGCTGCAACTTGGTTTGGTATTGTCAATTCAGTGTTTGAACATAGCAAATAAGGATGGTTATGTCATGGTATATTATACCATGATATATGTGGATGATAGTATGCAATCATATAACTACACAAAATGTAAATAATATTGCATATTAACATTAAAAAGAACCTTTCTACAAATAACTCTCCTCTTACTGTCGTTTCCCCTTCAGGAAGCTCTTACAGAGAAACCTGCCCTTTACAGAAAAATTATAATGATTAGTTCCAATAACTTGGACTGCTAAATAAATGTTTACAGTATCAGAACATACAGTAAAAACTCATTTGCATGGACCTAGGTGACCTCATATGGATTATCAATTTTTGCAATTAGTGTGTAAATAAACAAACAGGATTAAAAAAGTCAAGGATACTGCTTCACAGAGTGTACTTTGTTCATTTATTTTGACAAGCACAGTTTTGTTTTAATTGTGAATAATAACACTACAAATAATTTTGTAGTTACAGTATTATGGGATGTTTGATGAAAAGAATGTACTTTGAAAATATATCTGCAAGGATACAACAAGGAGGTAAGTTCAAAAGCAAATTTGATCTAATGATAGCTCTCTTTTCAAGGGAGCTTTAACTTTTTTCCTTTCATTTCATCACAAAAATTTGTTATATGTTTTAGTTTCAATAAACCACAAGATGTTTCTCCAGTTATCAGTTGCTGAGGCAAAATAATTTTTTTTTTTTAATTTCATGCTTCCACATACTTTTCCCTTACTTTACTCTTTTTCCGGTGTTTTCAAGGGTATCAACTTAGTTGTGTAATCTCGGGCAAAGCAGATTCTCCATGCTTTGGCTTACTCACCTACAAAAATTGTGCAACATGCTGATTGTGCAGAATTAGCATGATGTTTAATCAATCTTCATAGAAGCACTCAGCTTCAGAATCCTCATAGCACATATGTAGGAAGTACCAACACATTTGATTTCCTATGTTTGCAGCATGTACAGAGTGGTAAAAATGGAGTGTAGTTCTACTTTTTAAATCTTAAAATTATGAATGAGTCATGCTTTTCACATTTTAGAGACAGAACATGCTAGTATTTCTCCAGGTCAGAGCTGCCAATTTGCTACTGCAGCACTGCATATACTGGAAAT
>VZTL01002878.1:17101-44716 GCA_013400535.1 Scopus umbretta | reverse complement strand
TACTTTAGGCAGGCCCACGTCAAAGCTCCAGACCTGGTCGTTCAAGGCTGAACTTGAACAGGGAAAGAGGCAATGATCTAAAAAATAGGCTGTGGCCCTTTTCTTTATGAAAAAATGTAATTGATAATTCCTTCTCCAAACACTCACCCTATCAATAGTGAGTCTGAAGGCCAGATTTTTCAGTTATGGAAAGCTTTCCCCGGGCCACTTTGTAGACCACTTCACTTAATATTAATGAATTTTTATTTAAAATGGAGCTTGCAAAAATGTGAATTCCCTATTTGAATAAAACCTACCTACAGGAAGAAATATGCATCCACAACACATATATATCTTTCTATGGGTAATTCTACAGTTCTCAGAGGATAAGAAAATGGAGTTTTCCAATTTTACAGAGGAAAACCGAGACCCACAAATATTAAAATGTTGCCCACATCCATGGAAGAGAATCAAGGTGTTGAACAGACATTGCAGTTTGCTACCTGAACAGCTGGACTGTTCCTCCTTTGCAAAATGCAGTCTTGGGGAGAGGGGGACAAGGGTACAAGGGGAAGATACTAAGGGGTCTCCAAAACATGCAGGCCAAAAAATTCACCACCTTTAAACACTGAAGTTATTCAAGCAGTGTCAGCATGAAGATTAAAATGGAGAACAGCATTACAGTTCATAATGGCAGAAAAAGTAACGCTGATAACTTTATCTGTAAGGTTAATTAATGCATAATTGTTCCTTAGAAGCCTTTTTCTTTTGTTCCAAAGCAGGTTGTTTGCCAAGCAAACACCAATAGATGTGTGAACTGCCTACAGCAAATGTTCATACAATGAAAGTTTCAGAAGTGACTGGTGATATTTGCTCAGGTATTATTTTCAGCCACCTGTGCTGAGTTTACAAAGTGGGCAGGCAGCCGTCCTATCTTTTCTGTTTCCAGCTTCCGTTGCTGAGCTACCACAACTCGTTCCCAATAGTGAAAATAAACCTGGCTGATTTCTTCCTCTGCCTGAACCTCAGAGGGCTTCCTGCAAGAGATCGTGTACCCGAACCACACGAGGGGACTCCCTTCCTTTGAACTCTTTTAAGTGCCCAGACAGAAGCTGCCTTTTGAAATCCACAGCAGCAGATTGTGGTCTAGGGGATGTTTTCCTACACATTGAATGAACATGAGCAAAACAGCAACATCAAACCTCCAGTAAGTTTTCTCTGACGACATCTTCCTGTGGCCTTGAGGCCGGCTCTCTGATAAGCCAGCATGGTTATACTATTCCCACATGTGAAGAATTGAGAAAATGATTGCAAGAGATTGTGGATGCCACTCATACAGAAAGCCATCACAGCCTCTTTTTAAAAGTCACCTTCAGTGTGACTTTACAGCATACATTTCATAACAGCGAGGTAATACCTAACCTAAGTCCAGGAAAGGGTGGCAGAGGAGTCAAGGGCCAGCAATGCTGGCCAGCAGAGGAGCCAAGTTTTTAACCCACGGTGACTCGAAACAACCTTTAATACAAGCAAAAGAGGAAAGGAGAAAAGAAGCCTGGAAACTGTGCAAAGCACATGGATGGAGACAGCGGCCGCAACTGATAGGAAACAGGACTGTTCCCTGTTAAGAGAGGATAAGGGAGAGAGCAAGACAGCCGTACAGAAAGAGACTCAGATTAAACTATCATGGAAGTGATCAGAGGTGAATTTGCAGAATTGCATTCAGGGGTTCATTATTTCCTTGGGTCTCTGTCTTTTCTGCTTTTCAACAGTGAATATATCAAGAAACGTTTTAATAAGGCTAGCTATTCCTTACCTTATTGTCAGTTGAACCCGGGAGGATACAAATGGAATATCTGACCTGCCTCAGATGCAGAAAGCATCTTAATAAAAGATGTTTGGAAAGCCTAAACTACATGCTCCAGCAGCTCAGTAGCTAGATAACAGAGTCATACTGCCCAGGAAAGGTACCAGGCATGTAAAGGAGCTCAGTGATGGCATAGAGTGAGGGCACATATTGACCAGTCAATATCCAAGCCCAGTTTACTATAAATCCTGTAGGATTCAAAGCTTGATGCCTGTCACAACAGTTTAGGCTGTCCAGAGTCTGGGCTGAGGCCTGAGTTGTGATGCTATACATACATTTGTTGACATGGTCATCTGCTTTGTAAAGAAGTATAAGGTTGCCTTTGCTGTCTGCCTTCTGAATAACAAAATGGTAGCGATATTTTGCAAAGTGGATCTCTTATAAACTACAAGCATCAGCAAAAGCATTAAGTAGCCCTCTTTCTGCAGTTGTGCATTGGAACAGAGGAAAAATGCCCTAGGTTGAAAACCAACCTGAAATATTTTTAAAAATTGTTTTCCAGATACATTTCAGAGATGTATTAAGCACTGTAGATTGAAGCAGTTAAAAATTTTCAGACACAGCCTGTGTCACTGGGTGCCTGCAATGCCAAGAAACCAGAGTGCTTCATAGCAGCAGTGTGTCCACACAGAAGACCCAGTCCTTCAATCAGAGTAGCAATTTTTTGCATAAATGAGAATTGAATTAAGGACACAAGGCTATTTTTTTTACACAATTGCAAAAGATCAGCATGTTTAAAATGACCAGGGTCTGACCTTGTACTGTGGTTTCATAGACAATACTCCACAGTGTTCTTTATGGATTTTATGTGGATTTGGGTTTTTAAGTGTCCTCAAGCCTTTCTCTTGGACTAGAACCCAAACATGCTCCGTACCTTACAACCTTAGCACACAAAATCCTCCCATGCTCCAAAATGTTTACAACTGAAGTACAAACCAAGAGATGTGCAGGCAAGAAACACAAGGAAACAAGTGCAATTATTTGTAAGCAGCAAGGCAAAGGAGCGATAACGAGGTGGCTTGGCAGATACAGGCATCTCGTTCTGTGTGTAATCTGGCTTGCAGTTAACAGATGAAGACCTATTAAAGCCAGGGTACAGTACTGAAGTTGTTCCTGAATGTCTCTGGGGCTTTTTGGTTTTTATTTGGGCAGGATTTTGCTGCTGTTTGAATCGGACAAGAAATTGGCGCCATATCAATATGCAGATTGTAAACTGAATGAAAGACAAAATGGTGCTATTGTACACTTGCAGTGATGCTGCTGTTGAGCTGACAGCTAGACACCCATCAGGAGATTGCCAAGAGGCAGCCAAGATTTTTGTTTGGACAGAAGGTGATGACCTGGATTAAAGAGGTGTACCTCTGACTAATCAGTACAAAGATTAATGTTGTGTTTACAGGTGAGATTATCCTGGGAGAAGATGTAGAAGATTATTTCACAGACTTCAGGAGAATTGTTTATGGGGTAAGAGTCTAATGTTCAAAGTGAGTGAAATTATAAAAATCTGGCTTATAGAGGTACACACATCCAGCTCAAAGAAAACTTCAGCAGAATGGCAGCAGCTACCTTTCTTAACCTTGCCTCTTATTTGCCCCATGATCTCTTTGAGCTAATTCTTTATCGTGTTTTATATTGCAGCAGGTACAGACAATTCATATGACGCAAAAGGGAGGGTGTGTTTGTTTTGGAAAGCGCTGTGGTAAATTCCACATTTAACATTACAATAACAAGGAAAAAAAAATGTACACTGCCCTTTTAAGTGAATAGCACTGTTGCCAAAATGTGGCTAATGTCTCAGCATATGAACTTACCCTTGGTCCTGATCATCTTCCCTGCCACCTGCTGCCATTTTCCTCGGCCCTGGGATGTACAGCTCTCCATCACTGCATTCATTAGGAAAGAGGAGGCTATTGGCATGTCATATCCAGTGAGGACATTATCAGCTAGTGCAGCAGCTCTTCCATGTGCAGCGCCTGATAGCACAGGAGATGAGCAATCCATTGCAGAAAACCATGATATGTCATCAAAGATCTTATCATCAAGGAGTTGTTTGCTCTTCAGAGCGGAAGTGTGCAGTTATCTTCAAATATTCAAGAGGTGTGTTGCCCACATCCCTTCAGAACGAGTGAAAACAGATGGAAACCTCAACACGGGAAGAGGCACGCTTGCCAGAGTGTTTTTTTCTCATCCAGACGCACATGTTCAGCATGGTGCTCTGGCAGCACTGAATAGTGGGTGGGCCATATGACTGGCTGCTACTACTTCAGGAGCTAGGATTTATTTTTTTTTAGCTCAGGCTGAAGAAGTTCATATTTTAAGGTCCCAAGGTCAGGTGCTACTCTCAGTGACACCCTAAAAAGCACAGAATCTTCTATTCACAGAAAGAATGAGCTCTGCAGAAAATGGCAACAGAGCCCTCGCAGATGCTAAGAAACCTGGTTAAGATGCACACCATACATATCTTAGGGCCTGTTGCATGTACTATCCCATAACTGTTGCATCGTGCATGCGGCATTAGAAATGGTTGGCTCAGGAGACTAGCAGGTCCAAAATATCCTGCATGCAAGCAGAGCTAAGACAAATGAAACTGCAGTATACTCTTTATTACTGGACAGGGGCCTGTCTCTCGCTATTCAGTGGTATGAAGTCAGGACGCAATAAAATGGCATTTATTTCACTGCGCTATAAAGTTTCATCCAGGAATTTGCTGTGTTAGCATGCAACTCAAACATGTAACTGCACTGTGGACAAGCACTGTGGACTGAGCAGTGCTCAGCTGCCAGGTGAACCTGGAGAGTGCCCAAATCCTGCAGACTTCATATTAAAACATGTCATAGAGTGAAGACGCACTGGTAATGCAAGAGACATTGAGGCGGTTATTTCACCAAACAACCTCCAGGTCTGTGCAACACAGGAATGAAATGCAACTGTCCTCATCTAGTACACGTTAAACCTGCACAGGTTGTACAAGGCAGTATAAGACCCAAGGCAGTGCTGACCAAAATGCAGCAGCTTGTGTCAGTAGAACGTATGGTAAGTATGTTGATACTGCAGTCAAAAGTTGTCCCTGTACTTTGTTGTAGGCATAATCAAGATAACTGTCAGGTAGCTAAATCCGGTTCTGATTAACTGCTAAACAGGACAGAGCTGTAATAATCTGTGAATCCATGAGATCATTAACATTTCTAATGATCTGAAAACTGACCAGCATCTCAAACCAGTGCTGCAGGCTGCTCCCCTGCACTCCTGTCAGCACTGGAGCCAGCACTGCACCAGCTCACGTATGTTTGCAGGAGCTGTCATGAGACGTATCCCATGTCTTGTTTCCTTGACACAGTCGCCTATAAATCAGTCAAAAGTGTAATATAAAAATATTATTACCGTGAAAATGCTGTAAAATTCTTGTCTTTAAGACATTTCTTTGGCTCCGTACATATGTTGGAAGAATAAGCCATGGTATCACCTTTGCTTTGGACTCTCAAGGTGCCTAAGGCAATCAGGCACTCGACACATGTTGATTTTCTTTGGGCACGCCTCGTGCACCTTTGAAAACCCCAGCTGTTGTGCTTTTCTAAGCAGATGTGTCCCCCTGGGAGTGTGACAGTGCTAGGAAAGGCACTGAGATTACACCTTTCGCTGTCTCCCAGTGCAGGCTTGCGGTTCCCTTACACTGTTCAGTGAGAGCCTACTGTGATGTTACAGTAAGCTACTTTTTTTAATTACTCTGCTGGTCTGTACACACTGCAAAAGTGTATCAGCGCTGAGGTTTTCGTGGTAAGCTGGGAGAGGAGTTAACAGCACGCTACTAGCACTATCTAACCTCAGTTGTTTTATCCCAACATGGCTGTGGTTTGGTCTTCAAACAAGCTGAAAGATAAGCAAATATCTGATGTGACCCCTATTGCATCATATATATTTTATGAAAGCAAACAGCACTGTGTAATGTTGTGATTCTTACCTCGCTGCTGAATACTCAACAGAGTAATCACTTCACCAGAACAGGTGTTGCAAGTGCTTTTATTCCTCCCCAAAATGAACAACAAATACGAGCAGCAGTGAGAACCCCATGCAGAGACTGTTGGGAGCAGAGAGGGAGCCTCTGCTCTCCCTGCAGCCAAAGTAGCATCCTGTGCTGTTTTTGCTCCAGCTCTCACAGGCAGGTAACAAGACAAAAGGCAGGCAAATGTTACGTAGTGGTAGACCTAGGAGAAGTCAGTTTTTCTGATTCCTGTTCCCTGTTTAACAGAAGCACCCTATCTTCCTTGCCACTAGCACCCCAGAGTTACATTTCCATAATTGTTCATCTGGTTTCTTCTTAAAATAATGCATGGACTACACAAACAGGAGAATCCTATTTCAGTGAAGCATCTCATTGCAAAGGCATCCTGGAAAGAGCAGAAAAAGGCAAAAAACATCATTCGCGTCATTAGTAGAATCACACAAGTCAAAAACTAAAAACAATTGTACATAGTTCTCAGCTCCCTTGAGACCTGACATTTAAACCTCATATATAGTTCCTGCAAGTCTTACAAGAGCTTCTTAAAAATACACTTGTCTGCAGCTAAGTGATGAAACACCAAATGCAAGCCATACACACCAAGAATCTTAAACCAACTATCAGTTAGTATTTGCTGTTCTATATAATTTTAAATTAAGAAATGAAAATTTGAGTAAGAGACACACGGAGCCAAGGTTACTAATATGACTTTTAAAAACTTGCATTTAGGTCTCAAAACATCTGGAGGAGAACTATACAGCAGAAATAAAACACCATTTTGTTTTGAGATGGACTTTCAGGATCCTAAGGTCCTGGGATGCCACTGAAATCCATTAAACAGGTCATATTTCTCTTTTAAACATTATAGGATTTTAAGTTATGTGCAGTTAAAGAAGGACACTGTTACAGTGCCAGCACTTTTCCCTTAAAAGCTTATCCTGACTAAATTAAATTTGTAACCCAGAAAGGATTTGCCAAGGAAAGGCTCTTCGAGATTTAAATAATAAAAATGTTGAGCAATTGTTAAGTCTGTTCGTAAGTCACAAAGTTGGACAGCTTAAGCAGACATGGGAGACTTGTACTTTTTAATAAGTAAAATTGTCTAGATAAAATGGTAGACACTACAAGTTTCCAAACTGCAACCCTATCACCTGCTAGCATGTGGGCTCTGCACTGCGTTCTTGGTCCTTTGGAAACAACTGCAGACCTGTGCCAATTCTGCCTTTTTTTTTTAACTTTCTCAAATTTATTGCAGCACCACAGTATTAGTCCATCATTCTGGGAAGTTATGTTATCATTTCCTTTTATTCTGCCATGAATAATTCAGTTTGTTAGTCGGAGTTCTCTCTCAAGTTAATCCTCTGCAAAATCAGAAACAAGCTCTTTTACTGCTCTGTGTTCTTCAAGCACTATACTAGTCCTACCCCACAGACATCTTTCAGAAATTAGCTGTGATGAAGTAGCTCTATTGTAAGTTGCATTACTGAAAAATGTAGTGGCATGCTCACATTTTCAGCTGCTTTGGATAAGAGTTTAGCACACAAATTATCCATTCAGGAGGTAGGAATCGCCTCCTGTGCCCACTTTGTGGCTTACAGGCATATAACACACCTTTTGTGGTTATGGAGCTGCAAGAGAGTGAGCAGGAAAACATACATTGGTAAGGCTACCATTTGGCAGCTTCTGAATATAAAAACAAAGAAAGAAACTAAGATAATTCGTCCCAATGTCCAGTCTCTGACAGCAGCCAGGACAGATGCTCAAGGGAAGAGCGTAAAACACAGAATAAGCATGATGGTCTTGTTCCAGTTTGCATCCAGACCATCGGCTCTGTCCTTGTCTCGACCTTTTCGGAAACCATTTCTTCTTTTGGCCTCCAGGATATCTTGCAGCAATAAGCTCAATAAAGCAATTACGCACTACTGTGAAAAACTTTTCCCTTTTGTTTCTTGCTTTATAATCCCACTAGGCACCCCCTACTGCTTGTGTTTTGAGAAAGAATATTTAATCTTTCCCTATCTGCCTTCCCCATACTATTCAGGATTTTATAGTCTCCTATCATAACTCTTTCCTACCCGATTTGTCTGTTTTCCCAAACTTACAAAAACTGGAATGTTCAACTTATTTTCTGCAAGGATCACTTCAGTCTCTGCTCTTCTCTTTATCGTTGCTAGTTTTGCTGTATTCAAGAAGTGATAACCAAAAAAGCACGTGTTATATTATTTCTATTCTATTGCATTATATTATACTACCCTATGCTACATTATTTCTCTCGAAAAGGAGGTGTACTCATGAATTATAGAGAGGCCAAAAAATGCTCTGTTCATTCCCAGTCACTTTCCCACTATTCTCTATTAGCCTACTTGCCTTTTTGACCGCTGCTAAGCATTGAACCTGTATTTTCATATACCACGACCCAACAGTCACAAGGTGACACCAGTACCCTGAAGACAGTCAAATCCCCAATTTAAATATCCCATTGGCTTCAAAGTGTCTCAACCAAAGAACAAATGTGCAATGGAGTGAATCTGTTCCTGAAGAAAGGGCTGAAATATGGCTCATGCATCTCCTAGCTCCTATTCAAATACGTAGTGTTAGAAAGTAGGTGGAAGAACAGTTATTTTGCATAGAACTGAATTTAAACCCCAAATAGTTTGAACTGTGGGACAGTTCTAGTCAGCATGAATTCAGCAAGAAGGACTCTGATTTATTTATTTAACCTTAAAAGGTCAGAAAAAGTGCACATTTGGCAGATACAAATGCTTCTTGCTTATTCTGACCATAAACAAACTGTTTTAGGAAGGGAAGAAGCACTCCCTACCCCTACTTCTTTTGTTCTTGATGGCTTTCTGCAGATCTGCATCGCTCACACAAAAGTTATACTGCAGAACATGGACGTATATCGTCTGGGAGGGGCACTAAGATGATTGATTCAATCAATAAAATATTTGCATCTGAGCTCAGTCGTATGCCTTGTGATAGGGAGATGAACATTTGGAAGCAGACCCTAAAATAATCTTAAAATTACACATACTTAATGATAAAAATTATATTTTAGCTATTGAAACATATTAGGAATTATTAAAGCAAGTAAAAACATGCATTTGTAGAAGTTCTAAGCTCTAAAATATGATGTACAAATTAGAGCAAATGACTTAAAGAAAAAAATACTTCTAATAACTGCTGCCTTCCGGTCAAAATGTTTGACCGGCACTTTTTCATAAAAGACTGGTCGTTTCTCACGCACATCCCCGAGTTCTTGGCTCCATGTGCCAACAGAGGAGAGAAAAACAAAGGTTCTTTGTGCATTTATTGTTCTACAGATTGGTGGCAAAAATAAAGCAACACATTCCTGAATACTCTCACACAAGATTTACAAGAAGACAACAGAACTGCCTGTGGATAATAATTAAACAAGGCCCACAAAACTTCTGGGGATAGAAGACTGTCACAGCTTGTCTTTAATTTTGCTCATGATCTTGCATAGTTTTGTTAACTAATTGTGCTGTTGGCTTAGGAATCTCCGATGTGGCATTAATTTGCAAACTGTGTAAAAGTGACAATCATCAGAGCCACAGCAGATGTGGCTGAATGGCTCAAGTCACAGGCTGCAAAAAAATTGCTATTTCTTATTGAATTCTGCCCAATGAGTGTGAAGCCCATCCCTACACATGGGAGAGAAGGAGCTCTCATCTCAGCCAAAAGGGAGAGAGAAAACACCAGGCAATACACTGCCCTAAACCCAAGTTACTCCATAGGCAGCAAAATTAACAAAACCTCCAGTTCCTACAGGTCTGCATCCGCCATTCCCAGCAGCCGGTGCCCCCGCCGCGCAGGGGGAATGGCCCCGCGAGGTTCGAAGCAGCCTGGCTCTGTGCGCTGGGCTTCGTGCTGGGGCACAGGGGGAGCAGGGTGGCAGCACCCCGTGGAGCGTGTGGAGGCGGTGTGGCTGGAGGGTGGCACCCCCACACCTCCCGAGCCCCCAGCAGCCTTCCTAAATGCTTTGAGGAGCAGCCACGACCTCGGTTAGCACCTTCGCTCCCCTCTCCCAACCTGTGAGCTGACTCACTTGCAGCCCACTGTGTACCCCACAGGCACCCCAAGAAAGGCCCCTATAGGCCCCCAAACACTTAATTTAGCTGATCAGGTCTCCGACGGCAACCACACAAGCCTTATCTGACCTCCCCTGGCCAACAGTCCCACACTGACTCAGTGCAAAACCCGCAATCCTTCGTGGAGGGAAAATAATTAATTTCCAGTACAAAATAAAACAAACACAGCATTGTTTGCAAATAAGCTGTCGTTTCTCTCCCATGGGATTACACTATGTTTTGAAGAGTGTGTTGACATCTAAAAGGAAATTGTGTGCACATGCACGTGTGTGTGTATATATTGTAGACACACACTCATCTCACTATGAGCACTGCTTCTCAGAACATCGTCTATATGAATGACAGCATTTTGTTTAACTGTAGCAAACCAAGCCACATAACACAGTTTTCTTGCAGGAGACAGCCAGGATTTTAGTATTTCATTCAATTCTGGTGATATAACCAAGATGATACACCTCGGAGCTGCCCACAGCCTCCACTTGTTGCAGAGCTCAAAGCCTCTATTTGTGGAATCAAGTTTCTAGCTTGCATGGAAAAAAATAATTCTTTATTTCTTCTGATTATTGTAAAGAAAATTTGACTTTAGTACAGCTGGAAACCAGAAGGCAAGTAAACCACTACCAAACATGCGTAGTTTTTTTCATGTAATCTTGGCATTTTCAGGCCAGCCTTATGGTGGCAAGGAGAGGCAGATGTCAGGCCCTTAGGTGACAGTAAAGGGCTCTCTGAAGACGTTTTCAGCAATTTTGCCTTTTCTAGAAAGACCTCAAAGCAGTGCTAGTTATCTCTGGTCCAGAGGCAGCAGAAGGTGGAAGAAGAGAAGAACTTTGCCTGTCATACAGACCGTGATGGCAGAGACCAGCCTGGTGGTGCCTCGTCGCAGGAAGACGGGAGAAGTCATCCCTGCAGGGTGCCAGGGCATGGAGGGGTTTCCCCCACTGGGCCGAAAGCAGCAGAAAGGAGGCAGGCAGCCATCTTCTACTGGAGCAGCATCCCATGGCAAGCCACAGGCTCACTTGTCTTTTTTTTTTCTTTTTTGTTGAGAAGTACACCATGGTACCACCAAATCATCACTGTGTTTCAGGTGGCTGGAAGAGGTCTTGTTTACTGCAGAGAACTGCTGCCCTCAGTGCTGAGGAGCTCAGGCACCATGTTGGGATTTCAGACACTTGGGAATCACTGGGCCATTAGTGACTTTTCCAGATGCTAGGCAGTAGGTCTGCAGCCAGTAACAACATGCTCACCTCCAGGACAGAGGGACATTTTGCATTCCTGATCTGTGCTACCAGGCTGCTAGCATGCTGCAAAATTAGCCATCACCAGTACTGGAGGTAAAAGAACGCTCAATGGGCATTTTGTTATATATGGCATTTTGTTAAATATAAGACCAAAGTTCAAATTATTACCAGATGGGAATCAGTTACACTTTATGTGCCATTAGGTTTTAAAATGCTGAGGAGCCCAGCAGTGGCATTTTTAAGCAGTGTTTGAGGCTGTCAGGGGCTCTGAGAGTTACTATTCACCTGCTGTTGTCTCCTCCACTCCCTGGAACTGGGCTTTACTTGGCACTAGGAACATCCCAGCTCTGCAGACTTCAACCACCATGTTAATGTAACGTGCTTTCTATGCTTTGTCTTGATGACCAAAAAGCACAGGGGCAGAGGTGACAAGAGCAATAATACATTTGTACAATTGCATTAGGGGAAAGCTGATTTATTGCAAGGCAATCTTTGAGGAGACATTATTTAGAAAGAAGAGATCAGAAGAAATACACGTCTAAATACAAACGCAGATGAAATGCAATAGCCACAGTTATCATTCAGAGGATCTGAATCTTGCCAACAAGCAAAACCACAATAAATGGCTAATAAAAATGAATCTCTGTAAAGCATAAAAAAAATGTACATTACCATTATGTTGTGGTTAATTCTCAGACAATACTGCAAAATAAGAGTGAAGTGTTACTTCCTGTCATTTAAAGGAAAAGAAAACCAAACACCAAGAATTCTTCAAGCTAAGGAATGCAGACATACATCATGTCTGCAAGAATCATAAAAAGATCAAATGTAATATTTTCTTTCAGTGCAGACAACTGCTTTGAGATTTTCCATTCAGACAGCCTTGAAAACCGCCTCCAGCATTTGCCAATTACTACTGACAAATACCATTTGGTAGTGAGTGATGTTTTAAGTGAAATAAAACAGTGAAGAAAACTGAACATGATGAAAGGACTTTTTTCTCCCTCTGAAGTGACTGTAAGTTATATATTCACAAGGTAGGGTTTACGCTTCCTGCCAGTGACAAATTCCATGTGATGTTGAGCGCAGAGGTGAAGTTTGTTTGACAGTAATAGGAAAGGAAGACAAAACTCGTTTTCATGTTCATTTTAAGCAGTCAGATATTTTCTAGCTATAAACAAAGGAGGAGTTCCTAGTACCTCTGTTCCACATCATTCTTCATAATATAAGTGCACTAATGGAGAGAATGATTCTCTAATACTGAAATGGTCAGAGTGCAAAGAGGACGTACAGTGGAGCTTTCTGTCAGCAGCACTTGATTTACATACAAGCTGCAACCTGCAACTGATAACGACCAGCGTATACCATATTTTTTCAAATATTTATCAGTCATGGAGAGCTTTGAGACAGGTAAAAATAGCTTACGCTATATGACTGGAAGAGGTGTTTAAAGAATGATTTAAATAACCAACTATTAGTCCTCTTTCGACCTTTTCTCCTTTTAAACACAGGACTGTGGCCCATTTAGCTCTACATTCACTACCTAAGACTGTCAAGAGTATTTGTCTCAGGTCCTTGTATCGTGGTATCTGCTCGCCTTATCGTCTCTAATGCTACACCCCACCAGAGGCAGGCAGGTGTCTAGGAGGAAGGAAGCATGGCACAGAGACCCCAAAGCCCAAACCCTCAGAGGTATCCCCACCTTGATCTCTGCCTGACCTGGGCTCACACAGCATCACAACCATGTTGCCTGTTGCCCCTAGGACACCAAGTTACCAGGAATTTGCCTCTTCCTCCCAACGGGAGTAGCATCTTTTTCTAACTAGTACAACAGTGAGTAGCTACAGCAGCTGTTTTCTGAATTATCCAAGTAATGCTCACATTTTCCCCCCCTACTTGACATTCAACAGTTGCATCTTGTTATTGACTTAGATTCAAATCTTACTTTCATCTTGAATCAGTGGGGAAGGCAGGGGGGAAACTCCAGAGAATGCGGGTACATTAAGAACATTTTTCATGCTGTTTCATTTTGCAATGGTCTGGGGTTTCTTTCTTTAACAATTCTTTGCACGATTTCTTTAACAAAACCATTTTATTTTGAAATTACGAATGCTTAACCCATTGTTTTTCCAGTGCTGTTTCTCTTTTTTTTTTAAGGTGAGGCAGGGTGTTAATCCTCAACAGGCAATTCTCCCAAGAATTTGAAAAATATGTTAATAAATATAATCAGTGCTGTAATGAGAGTTTCCACCTACTTTTAATGTTACAGCTGAAAACTTCAGCAGGGATACTCCTTCAGACTTCAGGAAAGGTCTCCTGCCTCAGGCTCCCTGATTATTCTCAGGGAAGCATAAACCAAGGACTCACTTGCCAGCAAGTCCCACAGGCATGAACGTGGTGGCTTTATTGTGCACATGTGGCTTTATAAGGCCCAGGTGGCCAGAGCATGTACAGGTGACATGTATCAGTCTCGACACAGGTACAGATCAATTGCCTGGCACACATACATTAAGACCAGCATGTGCAAGTCTCATTGGATATGAAAAGCCCTTGCTGTACTGCTCGACTGCATAGGTGTGGCTGGTCAGGCACACTCCCGTCACTGCTGCACCAAAGGAACTCTGCCTTCTGGAAGTACCAAAGTAAGAATCAAATTCTGCTTTTTACACCTGAACAATACTCCTGTCAGTAAAAAATCAGGTGTATGGCAGCCTAACCATGGCACTTCAGCTGTGCCAGCTGCCGTTCCTCTATGGCTTTGCCTCTGTGCTTGCACGGGAGAGGATTAAGAGCTACCTCAAGAGCAAGTAGATTGAAGTGGTGCAAACCCTGTGACCGTGAAACTTCCACCCACACTGCAGGACGTTATCCTGGTCACAACTCAAGTGTAATGCACTTCAAGAGAGTTGAGGCCAGGGTATATGTCTGCTGACAGACTGAGCGGTACCATACCTGGCCACCTCTTACCCTGTCCAGCCACACTGCACAAGGGTGAATTTGAGCTTGCTCTCTTACACACGCACCCACTCAGCTTTCCCCAAGTGCAAGAGTTCAGCCTACACCCTGGTGCTTCCAGTGCAAAAAGTAGGTTGGAAGAAGAGTCATGCTTTCTGATCCTCCTACCAGGCTACAGCAACTCCCCTGTAATTGCAATGCATTTTGTTCTTTTCTTAGGTTAAAAAAAAAAAAAAAAAAGAAGAAAATAAAGCTTGAACCCACATAAACCGATTTCTGTCAGCAAGCTTTGGACTACAACTATGCCTAATGAAGCCCTGAGGCCAGATATCAAAGGCAAGGTGTAACTCCATTTGAGCCAGATGGAATTAAATCAGCATGCAGCAGACATGGGATGAACTGATTTTTCACAGTTTTTGCTGGAAGCAGCCAGGTACAGAGACAATGTTAAGTCTCCTGAGGTTCAGACCACACTGATCTGCTGTGCTCTTCAGGGCCTGTGCCAAGCATATGTGGTTCTCTCCCTGTATCTAGAAAGGGAATGGCCATTCCCACAGGCAGGGAATTCTTTGGAGGAGTACAAGCACCCATCATTGTCATTGTCTCCAACGTAGTTAAGCTCAAGGTTGGGTTCAAAATTTCTTAATTTCTGTTGTGATTTTAGCCTGGATGCATGAGAAAACAAATCTCTGTATATCTCAATATACTACTCTCCCCTTCCATTCTCACGTATTTTCTGAAAATATTAACCAATTTCTATCAAATGTGACATAAAAGAGCAGTCTCAAACACCACACCTACGCTGTCTTTGTGAATGCTGTTGGCTGTATGCTCAAAGCCCAGCTCTTTGACCATCCATACTGTCTTAGCCATGGAACATATTCAAAGGGGTGATCATGAGAGCACCCCATTTGAAATGCCAGAGGAAATCTGAGGACTGCTCATTGCTTTCTGTGTCCCCCAATACACATTCCCTACCTCACTAGGCAGCTCCACACCCAAGAGCATCCCAGACAGAGCAGTTCACATCCTCCAACTCCTATTCCATACAGCAGGGCAACCGCACCAGTGAGTGACGGTGAGAGGCATTACATGTCTCTCCATGACAGAGAGGCTGACTGCACTGCCATACGAGAAGCCTGACATGAGAGACTTCCCACCCGGCTGAGGGATTCCCACTGAGGGATCCACGTCCATTTCCATGTGTGCGTGACAGCAGGGAGCAGTGAGACACCCAGATGGGCCAGCACAACCAAAAGGCTCCCTCTATCACTGCAGCTCTGGCACAAACAGTGTTCTTTCTCCCCTGTCCTTCAGCCTAAGCCCCCTGCTCTAATACTGCAGAAAAAGTGCCAAAACAGTGTTACGCAGCCAAGTAAACCAAACAGCCTTGCTCCCATGAAGCTAGAATAGCACTGGCTAGCCACAGCATGGTGCACGCAGACACACACATACATACTTGCCTGATGCTGTATGATTTTCTAAGGGTTACTGTTCAGACTGTATGCTTACCCCTCCCACCTTCCCACCCCTTCCTGAAAAGGCACAGAAATGGCCACCATCGCCACCACACCATTTCTGATGGAGCAGCAGGACTGTCCAGTTATCTACACAAACTCAGAGGCAGAGAAAAGCCAAAGAGGAGTGTGTGATCTTTATTAGTGGACAAAACATCCCCTCTCCAGTGGGACTACTCTGCTCCTCCTGTCCTAGCTCACCCTTCCCCTTCCACCTCCACAGCCCAGCCCACACTGCACTCCTTGCAGGCCTTTAGGAGTCTCTCATGACCTACACAGTGTTTTCCTATTCCTGAGCCAGGGACTGGCTAGCCCAGCATCCAAGGACTCACCAGAAACAGTTCAGAGCAGCATGAGTCATCTTGGGATGGCATGGTCCCCTCTGATCTCTTGCCAACATCCCCTGCAGGCCAGCCCACCCACACCAAAGCATCTCTGTCGATGCAAAGTTCATCTCATGGGAAGGATACACAAATTCACTGGCACTTTCTTGCTGCAAAGAGGGACAGCTTCTTATGGATAGAGATACAGGCTCTGGATGCTGGCCCAGGCAGGGTGGTACAGACAGGCATGGTGCCAGCCTCATGCTGAGAACGTCACTCTGTCCTCTCCATAGTCACCATTGCCTGCCAAGGGTCAAAAGAGCCAAACTGACACTGCCAGCTCCTTCCAGAGCAGCCCCATCAGGAGGGAGCTACTAAAATAGCATATCTAGTGCCTGTTGGATGTAAATGCAAGGGACACAGTGCTCATCTAACAATTTCTCCAGCCCAACTCTAGCATCCTAGTGGAGAGGTAAAGCACTGGACACAGCTGGCCCTGCCAGACTTGTAACAACTACAGGTGTATGTTAAGAGGTGTCCTGGTTTCAGCTGGGAGAGAGTTAATTTTCTTCCTAGTAGCTGCTATAGTGCTGTGTTTTGGATTTAGGATGACAATAACGTTGATAACACAGATGGTTTAGTTGTTGCTGAGCCGTGCTTACACTAGTCAAGGACTTTTTTTTTTCTCAGCTTTCCCTGCTCTGCCAGGTGCACAAGAAGCCAGGAGGGAGCACATCCAGGACAGCTGACCCAAACTAGCCCAAAGACTATTCCATACCATATGGCGTCACGCTCACTATAGAAACTGGGGGAAGTTGGCCGGGGGAGCAGCGATTGCTGCTCAGGGATGGGTTGGTGTCAGTCGGTGGGTGGTGAGCGGTTGCATCACTTTTTTTTTTTTCCTCCCTGGGTTTTGTTTCTCTCTCTCTCATTCTCTTTTTCATTACCATTTTTATTACTATTACTATTACTGTTATTGTTATTATTTTATTTCAAGTATTAAACTGTTCTTATCTCAACCCATGAGTTTTCTTCCTTTTGCCCTTCTGATTCTCTCCCCCATCCTACCAGCCAGGGACAGTGAGCAAGTGGCTGTGTGGTGCTTGTTCGCTGACAGGGGCTAAGCCACAACAGAGGAAAAACACTCTTACATTAAAAGTGCACTGCAAATACCTGCTTCCCGCTGCCATGCACAGGGTGGTACTAGAGCCCAATCCACTTCATTGCTGTCAAGACTGGCATGTTGCAGTATGGCCCACCACTGGAGGCAGGGGGAAAGAGCTGAGGAACAGGAGAGAGGACTTCAGGAGAAAACAATAGCTTTAAAAGCAGCAGATCCTTCCACTCCTCCTTTTCTAAGCTGTAGGGCAACTGGGACAATCTGAAGGGTCTCTAAGGGCATACCAAGTAGACACACACTGGCTGTTTCAGAAGCCCCTGGGAAACTGAGCAAGGCAACAAGCACGCATCAGAAGTAATAAGCAGATACAAGCCACAAAAATGAGCAGTGAAGAAATGCCCAGTGAAGGAAAGGGTCAAACATCAGCTTATTCCTATCAGACACTGGAGAACTGACACAAGAGTCCACAAAATCACCCTACACAGAGGAAATGCTTCAATCAGAGTTCAATCAGCCACTTCAAAGGACATTATTGAATGAGATCTGTGCAAAAGATGAACCTGGCCTCTAGTCTCTGAAGAAAAAAACACATGAGCAGATGGTTTTCCATTACAATCCCACTAGCTAAACCATTAGGGTGAAGTTAACATAACAAAGATGATTTGAACCATTAGTTATGTCTCGGGTGATGGTTTCAGGGAAGAACAACATGATTCAACTTGAGAGAGGAGCAGCTCCAACAAAGTTAAAATACAATAAAACTGAGAAAAGATAAAAGATTGCAAAGCTTCAAGTTTCACTTGAAACCAGCAGAAAGAAAACTACGTTTTCAACCATTTATCTAATACCAACAATGGTGTATCATTGAAGACAACACTTTTTACTACTAAAAATATAATACAGTAAATAGGATTCTAATTGTATGTGGATATACTGTAATTTCTTATTTCTCTGTAGTACAGTTGCATCATCTAGTGGACAACACAGAGATTGCATTACTTATACACTAGTTTTAGACAACTTTTGGGGGGGGTTCATTGAGTATCTTTGCTTTTCTACTGCATATAGCTTATTGCAGTGCTTTCTAAAACAAGTCTGGACTTATAGACAGTGGAATGAACTGGAAATGCTTTTTTTTTCTTTCCACACCAACCTGCAGCAGACTGATGCCAACTAAGCATTGTTACACAGGGATGAAATCAAGTTCTTCTAGTCAAATTCAGCCACTGAGCTGTGATTTCCCTGCTTTTGTACCGAAATGATACAAGTCATGAATATCACGTGGTTCAGATCCAACTGCTTGTCCAAACTGAGGGAAAATTTGTAAATCTTTTAACAACTTTAGTTGACATTTACTGTGTAGAGCAACCCATAAAGTTCTGTTGGGACAATTTCCTTCTGCCCTAGAGTTCATTATCTTCATCACTGTAGTCATAGATGCACTGAGTGCAAACACACACTTCAAGTTATGCTGAAGTGTGGCACTTTCAAAGGGGTATTCTTTACCTTCTAGGTGGGGAGGGCCTGGGAGACATCATTTTTAAAAGCTCTTTCTTTGGGAATGTCATCTTTGAAATGTTTTCATAGTGTACCTAAAAGCTTTAATTATCAGGGTATGAGAGTTGATACTCCCTTATCTTGCCCTGGAACAGATGGGTCTAAAGGCACTTAGCAATGATGGATGATCTCCACACATTACAGCTGAAGAAAACTGTAAACTAGAAGCCACTCTCTATAGAAGATCAAAGAAAATCCATGACGTATTTACATAAATTGGCACAGGAAAGATACTGTCATGAGGTTTCATGTTTATCATTTTTCAGTGACTTCAGACTGCACTAAATCAGCTTCCCTCCTCAAAAAAAAAAAAAAAATCAAAAAAAAAAAAATCAAGCTGTGCTATTTCTGTCTCATGCTTTATCACAAGAAATAAAGCTTCTCTCATTACACCTACCCAAACCCAGTGTCTTCACTGCAGTCACAGAATGCATTCCTACTTCAGCTCTCTCTGAGTAATACTGCACAAGCTGGAAGAGAATCTACCTCACCGCCACAGTCTATACCAGGCTTGTATTGCTAATGGTAAAAAGCTGGGGTTTATTCCTACTATTGCTGAGGCTGGCAGACACAATCTGAAAGGAAATTTATACCAAGAGGGAAAGAAAGTATGTCTTTCCACACTAAGATCACAGCTAAATCCCTTGTTAGACTACCAGAGAGCCAGAGCCAAATGTTAACAGCACATCACTAAAGCTAAGCCATTAAGATGTTTGCAGCTCAAAGGGGCTCTAGCTAAAGTCGAGGCTGAGAGTGAGCATCTTCACTGTGAAAACTTGATTTAGTGTTCTGTAAGACAGCTGGAGAGCACTCCCAGCCCAGTTACTTCCTCAGTAGCTCTTAGCTCAGCTTAGGATGCCCTGTCTTGCACATAGTTTAGGTTTGATTCAAAAAAGAATTTAAGCTTTTGCTGATGAGGCATATATATATACATAAATGTTGAATCATGACTTGTGTTATGCTCGTTTATTCCTGTTAAAAATCCGTTTCTATCGATGTGTGTTACAAAAGGACTAGTTCCAGTTCCATGGTTTATTCAGGCAGGATTTTGCCTTCGACATTAAACACACACGGCTCTATTCAGACCACTTGCTACAGTGCTTAAGGTAAGGCTGGGGGCTTACTGCTGTGCTTACAGGCAAAAGACAGACAAGCCCTTCATGCTGCCTACTCTCCTGCTCTGCCAGATGCCCTTCCGACACTCCCTGGAGGGCGAGTTAGAGAAGCAGAGCCCACATTCAAACCACCTGGTATAAATGCGTAGTCTATAGCGCAATACTGAAGCAAATAAACTCCTGTCAAAATAGTATCCATCTTGCAAGACACATCGGTACAGAATTTGTTCTTAAAATAGCCATCTCCAGAAAAAAGAAACGGGGAAAAAAAAGCCAAACAAACATCCTTACCTTCTTTAACTCTGGTACCATCTCATCATAAAATTATAACCTGAGAAACACATCTGTTCTTAGAGAATGAATTTTTTATTAAGAGGAAGAGGTCAAACAGTTCAACTGTAATCATCAAAACTGCAGGACATGTTCAAAGCAAGGGTCCCTCTAGCTCAGTACCGTTTCGCACAGGGTCCACCAACACCTTAAAAGAGCAATTTTACGCAAGCACAGGTTGAGGGTATACAACACCTACCATCAACACCCTCCCAACCTTCGAGTGTTTTGAGATCAGGGGACCATGGAAGACCAAAGTTGGCTGGCTGGCTGGTAACTGCCAACAGCTCTGTCTTCCACATATATGTGCTCTGCACCCACATCAACTTTTGTATCCATATTCCTTATTAACCCTAACAGATTTGTTACCACATTGTTAGTTTTGAACCTGACTTCTTCAAGCTTCCTTTGAAAGTCCTTACATCTTGCACCATGAATGCTCAGTTACCATCCACCGTCTTCATGTCATCCATGACTTCTGTAGACCTTTTTTGCAGACCTAATCAAAATGAAGGGCCAACAGTCACAGGGGCGGGGTCTCAGCCCTGCTATCCCTGCTGTAGCCAGGTTCAGTGGTACAGAAGGACCCTTATGGAAGCTGTTGAGAATTGCCCTCGGTGAGATTAGTAATCTATTACATTCCCAAATCCAGACAGTCATCTCATCCCAGGAGGTACTTCCAAATGGGACCGACTAGAGTATGAAATATGGTGCCAAGTGACTTGCAGGGGTTAAAACCACAGTTTAGGCATGTATGAAAGTAAGTTGGCCCAAAGGATGTAATAAATGAGCTTCTAGCTCCAGAAAGCACTTCAGTTCCTCTCCCAACCCATTCACCCTGCCCTCTGCCCTGAAATGTAAAGTAACCACACACTGTCAGCATCTCCGCATGAACAATACAGGAAGCCTGAGAGCATGAAAGTCTCTTTCATACCCATGAAAGGGTAAACAAGGCAGAAAATAGCTTATTTTTATAATTTTCTAATCCTAGGAAGAGGTTATGAGGGTAGCACCTCAAAACCAAGAACTTTTGGTTTTGGAAACTGAGTAACAGCAAATAGTTACACTTCTCAGTTCCCCCAGTCTTTTGAACCTAAACCAACATATCTTTTTAGGTAAGGAAAGGCCCTGCACAAAGCTCCAGGTATCAAGACATTTCCTGTCCCAAAAAGTCCAATGAAGAAAAAAAAGCAGGGAAAACCCCTGGAATCCTCAAATCCAAGCAAGTTTACACAATGAAATTCTTGTTCACAAGGTACAAATGAAAGTCTGAAAGTGCATTTGAGCTCAAACACTTGCAACACTCACTGTTGCATTTTTTTTCCTTGAATTGTATCATTACCTAGAATGCGTTTACTGCTGTATACAATTTATTTCAAAAATAGATGTCTTGTAGAAAATGAAGCAATATATTTACAAAAATAAACATTTTTTTAAAAAACACAGGTCTTAAAAATGCTAAAAATAGTTAAGGAAAAATTATATGAAAAGTGATTGCCCACAAAAAGGAAAATAATCACAACACAACCACAATTATAAACAAAGATTAGACAGCTTAAATAAGGGTCCTACCCTGAAACACCCTTTGAAGAAGTCCCTCTCTTCTCTAAATGACACAGGGAGCTGAAGCTGCCTACTTATGTAGAATTAATACTGCAAGGCAGCTCATGAGACTATCCCCTTGTAGACAGGATAGGAACATTTCTGAATGTGGTCACCAGAACTGAATGGAAGCAGAATGAATTGCCTGGGTGGTCTTCCGAATAAGAGAGTTCAAAGTAATACATCCTTTCAGTTCTCATTCCCAGCAGGAGGAGTCAGAACATGAACCAGTGAGTCTGGAGGGAGCTTTGAGAGTAAAGAAGGGAAATTCACACTGCCTTACATTCAAGAAACACCAGGGCTGCAACTGTGAAGGGAATGATCTGGAGTTGCCCACAATAGGGCTGATCTGTGCTATAGTCCACATCTAGTACCCCAGCAATGAACAGGCACTACATGGACTGCCAACTCTTGGGGACATGTACAGACCTCAGGGAAAAAGCAAAGGATCAGCACAGGGCAAATATAAGTGGCTCTGTCCTCTTCCTTTCTGTCAAGTGTCAGCGCTCAATCACACGTTGAGGAGTGTCTGCTTGACCCTATGATCCATGCTTTAGCCACACAGCTGTAAAGTCTAGGACTGCTGGAGCCCACAATCCCGGGGCTGCTCAAATTACCCTAGAAGCTGTTTTGCTCACAGCAGCGTGATTTGGATGAGACGTGATGAAAGCCGCCTGCACTCCCCCCCTAGCATTTGGGGTAACCTTTTGTATTACTGAAGAAGATCAGCAAAGAACAAAACAAGACGCTGGGTCCTGTGTGACCCTGTCAACAAAACTAGTCATATTCTGATGAGTTTTTACATTATTTGCTGCTCAGGTCCATTAAAACAGTTGAGCGAGGCACATCCATGGCAAATGAGATCCAATCCACCGTAGCTATCACAGCTCCAGATGGGTCAAGCTGTTGCTATATTCAAGTTGCAAAGAATCTGAGCTGATTTTTGTAGTATCTTCAGATCTTCCAAGCGTAGTGCTTCTACCAAAGCCAGGTGTTTTTTGAGGTTCTCTTTGTTCCTTTTCAACTGGGAAATCTGAAGTTTATACAAATGGGATGAAATTACTAAAAATTCAGATTATTTAATATAGCACATGAAATAAAATTTGTGGAAAGCTCATCTGTGGTAAGGATTCCATGAACTATATCAGAATACAGTATTTCTTTTAATCTTCCACAGGACAAACTGCAATAGTAAAAGCAAAAGAAAAAAAGAAAAAAGAAAAAAGGGGAAAAAAATCATCACATGGACAGGAAGCAGATCAAAAACAAGGAACGGAAAGGGAAATGTTTACCTCCTATCAGGCTCCTAAGTCCATACTATCCTCAAGATGTTGCTCAAGACCAGGTTCACCTCATAATCTGAGTTTCCTTTGCAGCAGTGTGGTTTTAATAACCCTTTTCCATGATAGCTACCCAACTTGACATAAAGTACACGTGGTGTTTGCCAAAATTCAGAAAGCAAGGAGAAATTGTTTTTCTAAGATTACGGACGTCCCTCATAGGAGACTGGCTGACATGGGTAGCTCGTTTGGCGTGACTGGCTTTAATGAACACAGCCTTCACTTTCCACAACAAGGCACTCATAGCAGGTCTGCAACACCTTATGAGCCCACCTCATACAAGCCTGCATTTTATTTTACGAGGTAACCTCAACAAACACATTGATCCTGTAGGCAGAGCAAGGTTAAACACTTTTCACTTGTTTACAGGGCTTCATATAAGCTTTGTAACATGGTTCCTTTCTTTGCTGGAGCCACAAATTCTGCTGAGCAATTTAGTGTTCTCGGTCACCCTGGAAACAAATCCTACACCATCCCAGTGTAGTCAATTCCCTCCATCACTCTGCTCCCACCCCAGAAAATTGCACTGCTGTACATTTACACTAGGAGAAAAAGGAATCTGGGCTACCTTGTTCTTCCAGTGAAATTACCTGAAGAAGGACATGCTGTGTCTCCTCTATTAAAAAATGGCATATTTTTGCTGTTATATTTAAAGTCTGCTGTTCGTTTCTAGCTGAAATTACATCACCAAGCAGTGTTCTCCTCCAGCAAGTACTGAAACAAAAATGTTTCAACAACACACAATCATTTGCTGTATTCCCCAACTGAATGATAAACAGACGGTTATGCCAAGAATAACATCACCGGCATAAGGCAAGTAGGGTCAGCATACATGAGAAAGGCACACAGCATTCAGATATGAGACTGATAAGGCAAGCAAAAGAGAAGACAGATTTAATGGTCTGGAGCAGCAGTTCCAGCCTTCCACTCCTACCCTTGCAGCCAAAGCCACAGTCTGCATTTTTGACCAATGCTTCTGGTGTTTACTGCTCTGCCACACTGCCAGCAACTTCAGCAGCACCAGTGAGGAGTAAAAGCTATTCACTCAGAACTTATTAGCATGGCCTCTGCTAAACTTTACCTCACATGCTGACACTTTTCACGGGCTTAAAACCAGTACCACAGGGATTTATTTTTAGTTCTTATAGTCACTTTGTCCCACTCAGAAATGAATCTTGAAAGCATAAGCAACTTCAAACAAGAGAAAACTTTTTTTTTTTTTTTTACTATTACAAGCAAAGCTCAGGTAACCATTTTCTATTAATGCTGTTTGAGGCAAATTTGCCATTTGGAACAAATGATCAAAACTGCGCTGACAGTCACTGGAGATGAATTTCAGCAACTTATTTGGCCCTTGAATTTCAGGAACAGCCTGTGGAACACATGCTTTAAAGAAATCAAGCAAAGTCAATAGCATTTAAAAGTCTCATCAAACCAACAGGAAAAAGGTCTGGAGTCTGAACTTTGAAGTAATATCAGGTTCTCAAAATAGAAAAGGGAAAACAATGGGGTGTGTCTACTGTTTAATACAAGAAATCAAAAGACCAAAGCAGCAAATATGCAATGACTTTATATTATATAGAGTTCTCTGCCTTTCCTCTTCCAAATCACACCTGGAGTCAACGAGATAGACACAGGAGATCCAAAACAATGGCTCCAGTATCTCACACAGAGCCAGCAAAGAGCAAATAAAGGAAAACGGCACATGCACATTGTCTAAATATTCAAAAAGTACTAAAACTTACAATTCGTCTGCTCCAAGACTTAACAACTTGACGGCTGTGAGGAGTCTCCAAGATGGTCCATCCCATCCAAAGGTCAGGTTTCTAAAAAGTCAGAAGTGATGAGATGCAGAAAGTATAGGTGATCTTTTATAGCATGATGGCTTTCTTCCTGACAAGTACCAACAAGGGAAGATCTGTTCTTCAGAACTAGAGGACTCCTTGGCTCCACTTACTCTGCTGCTATCCACAGCTAGGAGACAGCCTGGACTTTGAAACCTATCTCAAGCTTTGATATTGGTGTTTACCACTTCTACATTCTCTCACAAGCAGCAACCAAATCAGTTTGTTAAAAAAACCAAATAATTACTATATGCTGGATTTTGATACTAGAAGTGAAATTTGACTCCCAGAAAAAGTGAAAAGAAAGCTCACAGGGAAACAAAAAACTCCCAATACCTACTCTAAAAATTCATGATCCTTTAGAATGGAAAGTTTTGCATTTCTCTGCTTGTCCAGTGGTGGAAAATATCTGAGGAGAGTATCTGCATAAAAACACATTTTAGATATTTAAATAAATGGTATGCAGAAGAAAACACAATCCTCCATTCTGAAATGACATTTCAACCATATTTTTCAAGTAGCTACAGGACAAAGACCAAAAACTGCTACATTTTGGTGAACTTTAACATAGTCAAAAATTTATCCACTTCTCAAAAATTACCAGCAATCTCCAGGATTGCATCCTTACAATGGAAATTCTGACTCAAACTGAAGTTATGAACCACTCTCAGCCACTTCACTTTGTGGGGATCAGGATTTAAATCCTGAAGTCAATGATACAATCAAAGACATCCAATTGGAAGCTCTACCTACATGCTGGTAAGAATTGCCATTTTACAAAAGCAAAAGTTACCACAGAACACTTTCAATTTTAAAACTCCAATCCTTAAATCCTATACAGTTCCAAGTGGTATCGAACTCTGGTCCACTTCTTGGATATACACACAAATATTTTGATGGTACAAAGAAGGAATCGCAACGCCTCAATGAGCATGTGCATGTTGTGTGCTGTGCATACATATACACACAAGTGCGTGGACTTCTTCACTATCCTATAATTATCCCTCTTCACCCATATCCCCCATTGAAGAAGACAGACAGCATGAATATGCTCAGATGCTCTGCTCTACTGTTGTACTTTTCAAAGTCAAGACAATCTATAAATCCAACCTGATGAGACATAAACACTGCTGTGAGGATTATCAATAGCAACAAATCCATATTCTAGTAGCAGTCGCTGATTATCATGAGGCCCATAGCAGATAAATACTTCTTCATATTTTTTGCACTGTGAATTTGTCCAAATTTCATAGCTTCTTGTCTGGTTATTAAATGCAGCCTTTACCTTTGAGAAGTTAAAAATAAAAGGTTTTACTCTTGACAGGAAGACAGGGTGAAAAAAGAATCAGACCTTGAATATTAAAACCCAAGAGTTTTGAACACTCCTCTAACACCGGAACAAAACGGACAGTGTTACAGATGTCTGAAAAGGCAACCCATTTGGACAATCCCACACCAGGATTACTCTATAAATACTAGTATGAAGAAGAACAAACATCAAAACCTTAGTCTGCAGGATGTGCCACCCACTGCGTTGACTTATTACATAGGCCCCAAATCCATGAATAAAGATGGCTTCATGCAGACTTGGCCACTTTGGCACTATCCCAGCTCTATGATGACACATAGCCCCTGACATAAGGTGGAACTATTCTATATGCTTTTCTAAGGCTGCCCAGAAGCTTCAGTCAGAGGTGAAGTAACACAGCGACCATGTAACTTGAGATTTGCGTCAGGGGCTGAGCATTTCGGGACAGCAGAGTAGGGTTGTATTTACAAGTGGTTCTTCCCAATAGCTACCCTAGACACAAACTTCACCCATTGTGCGCTCTCCCTGTACCTTTGCTTTGCTACATAAACTGAAACATTTGAATCATCTTTATTCAGCTGCCTTGGGCTGAATAACCTCCAGGGTACATACAAACCGTGAGTGCTCAGCCTGCCCATGTCCTCAATAGACAATTTTCCCACTATGAGATCTCTCACTGACCTCCAGACACTTCTAATCCATCGCATAAATGCATACTGTATTGAAATAGTGCATTTACAAATAAATAAATTAAGTTGTATATTTTTAGTTTCTTACCTGAACATTTGGACTGTGGTTTAGCAGATCTAAATATGGTGCCAATGCATAAACATCTGGCTCAAGAGAAAAACATTCCCTCTGTGAATGTTTCATGTATATTGTCCTGGTATTAATAGTGCACCAAGCCCACTCTACAGCACTGTAGTTAAAAATAGTTCCTGTGTTTTCAGCAAACAAAGGCTGCAGAGAAGAGAAAAAAGCCTTGGAAGACACATACAACTCATGGACTGTCGTTCTCTGCTCCTGAGCCTTCTTTCTTAAAGGTTCTGGAAGAAGGCTTACTACATCATGCTCCAAACAAACAGGGCAAGTGTACGTCTTGGGTAAAACGTCAAGATACGGCTTCCACAGAGATTTCTCACCAGCATGCTTCTCTGCTATTAAAAATGTGCACAGTGCTATCAAAGGAGATACAGGAGGCTTCCATCTATTAGAAAATAAAATAAAAATACCAACATAGCAGATACACAGAGGTGAGATAGGAAATGGATGCAGAAGTATTCTCTCCCTCTTCTAGGTTCTTTTAAATATAAATAGCTTCTATTTTAAACTTCTTTGTAGTTCATCTCCAAGTCCTTTTGATGATTTCAAAGGGGCTATAAAAGCTGTCTCACCTCTTGGCTTGTTTGGTTT
>VZTL01002865.1:1997-19941 GCA_013400535.1 Scopus umbretta | reverse complement strand
ATGAGCAGAGTGTCAATTATGCCCTGAGCAGGAATAACAACTTCCTGGAAAACAGCGATAAGTAAAAGCACCTGGAAAGGGGATTGTGTAAACTGGGGGAACATGTAAACTGTCATCCTGCCCATCAGAATTTTGCTGAGCAGAGGAGGATGTATTCTACCTGGCCATGTTAGTGGGCATGTTACATCATGATGCTCTCTTTTTCTTTGAAGGATCAGAGAATGTTCTACAGAGTGAATCTACTCAAATTAGGTGATGTGAATCCAAGTTTGCTCTTCAAATGGGAACTTTGCTAGCAGCTTGATATTTTGTGGTACTTAAATATTTTTCTAACACTTCCACGTGGAATTACGGAATCAGACATTGGTCTGTGCTGTGGATGTAGCTTCTCTTTTTTATATACAGTTTCTCTATTAGTTGCAGTGAGGAAGTTGAATTGTGGTCACCTCAACAAACCTGAGTGTTTTCAAAGACTGCTGACAAGACTTTGAGCAATCTGTATTGGATATACACTGACTGCATGTTGACAAAACAGTTTCTAAGTATAAAAAGACATGTGAATCTGTAGATAGGTGATGTCATCCTTAGAAGCCTTGGTAGTGAATTCTGCAGCACCCCCATGCCTTTGACAGCATCTTTATGAGGACACGTGGTAGAAAGTATTTCCTGAGATTAAATTTGTACACCTATTGAGACTGACAGGCCCGCCTCTTTGAAAAAGCAATCATGGGACTCACTGTGACAATGACAAATATTGAGAGGTATAAAAAAGTTGTATTTGAGAGGCGCATATTTGTAGGTTGCAGGTGGAAAAACAGTGAAAAGAAGGAGAATTAGGAATATACAATACCTATGAATAGACAACATGAGGCAGAATACATCCTTTCAGGTCTCACTTGATTCCTTTTCAGATTGGTTTGGATGAGCTAATTATTCCTCTAAGGTTATGCTGACATTAACAAAAAATGCTCTGCGGTAGTAGATGATCTGTAAGGTAAAACAGTTAGTGCTGGGGAGCCTGATGTCTGCAGCACATGCCTTGGGGGAATTTATTTTTGAATAGCTCTAGTCTGATCCTGTGGACTTGCTGCCCATTAGCACAGTGTGTGCACTCCTGGAGCTCATTGTCCTGTTGAATTTAATGCATAAGGAATTAATTGTGCGCTCTGAGATATTCTTGGGATACAAACCAAAATGCAGTGAAGTGGGATCAACCAGGAGATTTGCTTCAAAATTGTGCTCCTGACCCAAATGAACAGAGAGGCACTCCAGGCCACACAATTTATCCTCTCTCCCCCTTTTGGGATAACTGTACCTGGGAATATTAACCCTTCTCACATCTGTGCATCCATCATTCTGTTCTGTTAGAGGCTTTGGGAAGCATGGCCAAGCTCCCCTGCTGTTGGCAGCTTGACTGTACAGAAACATGGGTTTTAACCAACCGGGATTCTGTTCCAGGGAATCCAAACCAGGATCTTCTGGATCTTGGCTGCACAGTTTTAAGCATCAAATCAACATGAAGGAAGTCAGAAAGGAAGATCGAAACAAATACACCTGATGTTTGCTATTTACTACATGAGCATTTCTCTCAAAGCCAGGAAACTGGAGAGAGAGGGCTGACCTGCTGGCAGCCTGCTTTTCCCCTATATTTTAACACTGCATACTCACAGGCTGGATCTTAAAATCCACTCTTTGCATATCGGTAAAAAATGTGCGTGTTCACTTCATTATGACACAGTTCCTTGCATTAATAATTCCTAAAGCTTCCTTCCCTGTTGTCTGACTTTCCGTTTTTAGCTTACATTTTTATATTCCTACGGGAGGTTCCCCACTTTCATTTCCATGCAGTCTTGAAGCTGGGAATCCCATTATGTTGTTCATATGACCTCCGGAATGTGAGTAAATGTTTCATAGTAGTGTATCTTCTTGGCTGTTCTCCAGAGACGGTAATTAACTCCACATATATTCCTCTATCTATTGTGCTGGCTTAAGATCTGACCTAATAGAAGCAGTGGAAGCTGGAATAAAAAAGTAAAGTAAATCAAATTTGTATAAAAGGGTGCCTGTCTAAAGAAAGTGCTTTGCTTGCTGATAAGTCGTTACATGTTTACTGTGCATGCTCTCTCCTTTTAACAAGATTGCACTTCTAGGAAAGTGCTGCGAGTATAAAGCAGCCCTTCTAAACAATCACTCCTACCGTCAGTGTGCAAGAGCACACAGAATGGTTGGGCATCCTTAACTTTTTAAAGCATGGTTATGAGCACACGTCGCTTGTGAGTGGGTTGAATGAACCTTTATTTAGATAACAAAACTTTTTCATTTAATGTCATTTAAATATCTTGTCATCCTGACTAGCTAGCGCTTTTTTCAAAAGTAGCTGCTTTTCATGTAATATACTTAAGTCCTTTTTCCTTTTACTTACTATGATATTTGCTTCTGGAAGATACTCATTCAACTCTGTATTGAATTCTCTCACGATTTACACCAAGTTCTTGATAGGACTGAAATAATTCTAGACTGGGTTGAAAAAAGGTAGGATTTGTCAAAGATTACAGGTACAACCCACATCCTTTGCTGGGATATCAGTTAATTCTCGACCAGTACTTAGGTCAGACCAGATTCAGATCCTAGCTATGCTGCCATAAATCTGGAATGATAACACTGAAACCAGTGCACCAGTAGAGCCGAAGGTAGAACTTGGCCTTTATTTTGTTAAGTACCTCATTAGAATTTCCTATCTTTGATCCATTTGTTTTTCTGTACGTTAAGTTTATCTTCCATATCTTATTGTGTATATTTAATCTCGATTAACATAACTATTCAGAAACAAAGTCATTCTTATGGTTCCTAGGCTTAGGCTAATGAGATGCATTAGACACTGCTTGTAGAGAAATGTTAGTGATTCAGCCAGCCTTTGTATCATATTCTTGTTGATAGCTTTTATGTATGTCATTCACCTGGAACAGATGTTTTCCCTCCTGCTTTCACCATTCACCAAAAATATGTGAAAGAAAAATTAGAATACAATTAATATGCATGTCTATCCAATTAATTTAAATAAATTAGCATTAAAATTGATTCTGGATTTATTTTGACACTTTCTGCACAGCCAAAAATAAACTTGATGCAGGACTGAATTTCATCAGAAGCCTCAGTAAACAGCAGAGACATTTTTTTCCAAAACAGGAATCTTTATTACAAGATGGTAATTCAGCCCTAAAACTGGCCTCTGCTTTCTGTGAGCAGTGTGAACCCTTGGATTTTTGTCTGCTGGGAAAATGGTAGAGAAGAGCATTACCTTGAAATAGTCAACAGTCAGTTGAATCTACTGAGGTTTTGGGAGAGAACAATGCAGATCAACTGGATATAATTACACTTGACAGTATGGACTATAGAATTCTGCACTGAGCACTAGTTAGCACAGCAATTCCTAGACTGGAGGTATTTCTAATACACTGGAAATATGTATTACGGGGTACTGGAGGTTCAGGTAAGGAGAATTGTCCATCCATGATCAGAGGATTTGGCATGTCAAATTTGCCAGCTCCCCTAGAGACCACGGGCTAACTGTGATGACAATGTGGTGGCATGTTCAAGGAGAATTTCCTAGGAGATAAGTCTGATGCCAGCTCTAATCATTCTCCAACCCAAGCTACGCAAATATATTTTTAAGTTTGGCCATGATCCCATAGCTAAATAGCTAGCTGGTCTGGACTTTCCTGACTATAGTCTTAATTGAGATAGGACATAACTTTTCACTGGCTTTTAGGATTGACAGAGTTGGAAATGTCACGTCAGTGTGGAAACCAAGTAAAATACAGATACAAGGGCTTTTATCAAGGACATGTCAAACTCAGTCACAACATGATAAAGGAGTGTGAACACTAAAATATTACCTACTCATAGTATGAATAAATCAGGAGAAACCAAAGTGGTTGGGGTTAGAATTGGCTATACTTTCTTGCATGGTGTTTTCCTCCTCTCCAGATTGCTTTCTATGACTCAAGATCTGCCCTCCAAATCATGGCACTGCAGTCTTAGGAGCGGGCTGGTGAGGCGAGGGTTGTGGTGTACCTTTGGCCTCTGGAGGTATCAGCATCCTAGAGAAGAAACCACTCCCGGCTGTGCAGCAGGTCCGTCGGGAGCTTGTCACCAAAGAAGGGGTGACTCCAAGTTCTCTGTTAGGACAGCTCTTTCCCTCTTCCTTTTTCTTTTAGATTTTATTTTGTGCATAAAACCATTAAACCATCAAGCACAAGTTGATGGAAGTTTCCTGGTTGTAACATTCTAATGAAGCCTATAAAAATAGAAAATAATAACAAGCCCTTTTTTAAAAAAAGGTATGAAATGAATCATAATCATTTTCCCTTTCCTCCCCCAGGATATCAGCTGTTAATCTTGTTCCTCCCACGGGCTAATGAAGTAAGATCCTTCAAACAACAAGTGAAAGCTAAAGTTGAACCAGAATACTAAAGAAAATTTACTCTGAGAGTCAGAAAGATTTACTAAGTAAGCTTGAGTCACCTGTATTTTTTTTTCTTTTAATCTAAAGCCTGAGCTTTCTGAAAACTGGTAACTTGGAATTTGTACCTCACTGCAGGAAAAACAATGTAAACATACCAAATAACCATTGTTTTCTTTTAATGAAATGATGCAGTGAAAGATCTGTTTTGCTGGTTTCATAAAATTTTTGTCAGCATACCAGTGAAAATGGTGAATTATACTGTGGTTTGTGCATACCTTTTGTGTGCAATTTAGCATACTCCTATATGCAGCAAACTGTTGGTAGGTTTTAAGGAGTCTGCAAAGACAAATACATAAATGAGCATGAGTCATACTGTGCTTCCTGGTCTGTCTTTCTTTCCTGAATGATTTAGTGCTAAATTTTTTATGTGATTTGGCAGTTTATTGCTTTAATTTATAAGACCTTCTGAGCTGAGTAGGCGTGAGGGCAGGTGTGGGCTGAGTATTTGGGATGTCTGTGCTGCTGCTTCCCCCACCCAGGGAGATGCTCTGGTCAGGGTATGATATGGCAGTGTGCCCTCATTCTGACAAGGAATCAACACTAATATCATAGATTATGAACTTAATACAGCCATCTTACAAAAATGGAGACTGATTGTATGATGCAGGTAGCCAAGACAGACATCAAAATTACTTCTGTTTATTCAGGCAGAATCTTTCCCTTCTGAGGCTAAAATATTACTTGGGAAGGGCAGTCCTTTTCCATTGTTGATGTTGATGAGATGCTTGTAAATGCAAAAAGAAATACAAAAAGAAAAAAATATTATTTTTGCCCTTTATGAAAACATTTAAAAAATAATATTTGAATAGTTCTGCAACTACAAGTTGAGAACTGACATTTGGCAGGGCTTACAGC
The DNA here is from genome assembly GCA_013400535.1 of Scopus umbretta. Classification (NCBI taxonomy): domain Eukaryota; kingdom Metazoa; phylum Chordata; class Aves; order Pelecaniformes; family Scopidae; genus Scopus; species Scopus umbretta. Next base: position 14,561 of record VZTL01002865.1, on the reverse strand, counting down.
TTTCATGGGGAAGGACTTTGGAGAGTTTCAGTGGAAACTGGGTTTGATTTGGCCAACATTCTGAGCCTTTGAAAAGTATAGAATGGATAATGCCCAGTATGTTTTTTCCACTAAGTTCATAGGGATGTAGTCATCACACATTCATTCCAGTGTAGATAACTAGAGGTACTATGAAATAAGAAACAAAAGTCCACAGGAACCTACAGCGCTTGGTTTCTGGTAAATGACCTGTGCCCAGAGCAGGACAGACCTCTGCAGTGAGCACCTGGGAGCTGTGCTGTTGGTGGATGGACCTTCCTGGGCTCTGGGGATGTGCGGAATCACAGGGAAAGGAAGGTTTCGTTGTGGAGGTTCAAGAGGAACAGTGCAATGTTGCTTAGAGGCTCCTCTCCCTGCAGTAAATGTTGGGCGTGCAGATGTTAGGAAATGCCAAATCTGATGCCGTGACCTTAACGTGGAGCTTTTAATGCACACACTGCATTCAACTGCTTGACTATACCTGCTTATGAAGAAGCAAGATGCCGTAGCATATGATTCTTACAGCCACGCTCAGGTTTTCTGCGCTGTGCTCGGCTGTGCTGTGCCTTGTGTACCAATGCAAATGAGTGAGGGCACCTCCTGGGCAAGAGCCAGCAAGGCAACAGTGAGGAGTGTCATGGGGAAGGTGTGCAGGTGCTTATAGGCCACTAGTGTTTAGAGACCACCTGCATTTCCAGTTCATCTAGTTTTTTTACTCCTGTCCTTGCTTGGGTTATGCCCTGATCTTAAAATCCAGGCCCAACTAGGAATTTTGAAACACTGTTTTGGTAACCTGCTTCTGCATTTCTCCACCTTAATTATTACAATTGTTTCCTAATATCTTACTTACACCTCTCTGGCAAGTGTTTTTGTTGTGGTTTGGTGGGGGGTTTTTTTGTTGGTGGGTTTTTTTTTGTTTGTTTGTTTTTACAGAGAACATAGTATTTTCATCCTTTTTCATAAGTCTTCCAAATATTGAATCTGTCATTGTGGCCTCTTTGCCTTGCCTTTTCTCGGCTGGACATACTGGTCACCTTTTCTTGTGTTTTGCACACAATTCTTCTCTGCTGCCTTTGTAATCAGCCCAGGTGGTCAGTTCAGTGGGAAAAATATGTCCAAAGAAGTTTGGTAAGTAGTAGCCAAGTGGGTAGTGTTCGTACATACAAAGCAGGAAAGCTGGAAAAAACCCACAGATCTATTTTCTTCTATTTTTCCCTCATTTTTCAGAAAATCCTACTGATCAGGGTAAGGAGGTGGGTGTCTCCTTTTCAGGCACATCAGTGTCTGGTGAACAACTCAAGATGTCAAGAGTAAGTGTGAACCTGGCTCTGCAACCCAGTGGCTTTCGCTTAGGAAACAGTAGGTTCCTGGCCACGTACGCTGTGTCTGTGCCTTTTTATGGAAAACATAGATAAGTTTCAGGAGCAGAAATCAAAGCTGGACACCACCCCCACCACCCCCCATATGTAACCTCATCAGCTGGCTAGTGGGTGGACACTCTTCTGCAAGCAGGGACTTGGCCTCAGAAAGCTTACTGCTGAAAAAATCTGCTGATACACCCAGCTGACACATCTCCTGGGGTTGGAAGTGAGGAACTTTGAGTAAGTAAGCTGGAGAGGGAAATCCCTTACCAGTTTCTCTCTAGTGTAGCATTTCTTGAGTGCTTGCAAGGTCAAACACTCGCAAGAAGCAGGAGGACTCAAAGGGGAGGAGACTGTGTAGGGGAACCCATGCTAAATGTACGCTTTGCAATGGGTTGAGGCCTTTACTGGGAACGCCATTAATATCCCCTGGGAGTCAACATGCTTTTCCAATAAATGCCTCTCCCCTCTTTATGAGGAAATAGAACTTCACAAAGTAGAACCTATTTTTATTTAAATTAATTCAGTAAAGTATGAATATAAAAGTATTTATTCATATTTTCAAGTGTATCCTAAGAGAACTTTCTGTAAAACACTTGGCAGATTTTCCACATTTCTTTCCATGAAAAAATTCTCCATTAGCCATCCCCAAAGATTTCAGTTGCTCTCATGTAATAGTATAGAGCTTTTCATGTGTCAGGGGATAATTTATTTCTTGAATTAATGAATGTAATTTCATTGAGTTTAATATTTTAGCCAGGATTTATTATAGTGCAGTCTCTAATTTACGTTCAGCTCAGGTGACTAGTGCCTTACATTTGTCATCATAATGATGATTGATTGGAGGTCTCATTACAAAGCAGTGGTGTGATGGCTCCCATTTTATTCTGAATAGGAATGACTACAAAAAACACTGCTGTATGTGACGCTTTCTTGTCATTTTCCTGCGGTCTCAGCTGAGGCCAACTGAATTGGAAGGAATCTTTTTCTTTATTTCTGAGGTCCTCTTTCAGGGCCAATTGAGGAAAGTGTCTCAAATGTGGGACACTAGCCACTCCCTGCCCAAACCTAGCATTTCTGGTGTCTGCTATGTATCTACAGTCTTTGGCTTTTAAGCTTTCGTTTTTCTTGAGCCTGAAACTCACTTATCATATCTGTATCATTGTCTTTATATCAGTAACATGACAGCAATTATCTGTATCTAAGTAACTTTTCAACAGAAGTGCTGAGTACCTAGAATATTCCCCAGGTATACACTCTGTCTTTCTTTAGAGTATGGACTTTGGTTTTTCAAGTGCTTGTTCAGTATTATTTATGCCAGCTGTAGGAGTTAAAGTAACTACAAGTGGGATATTTGGTGTTTGCAATATGGAAAAATAACAATTTACTGACTAAAGCTGCTTTGTTGATTGCTTGTATAAATAGAGTAAAAGGACTGTTTGGCTCTGAAGAGACAGTAAGTAGACACCAGAGACAGACAAGGAATAAAAACTGTCCCACTGAAGAACAAAATGGCTTTGAATTCTATGTGTGCACACTGCTCTGGACATGCTCACCAAAGACTGATCAAACTTTATAACTGTACAGAGCATAAAAGTTAAAACCTCATACCTTTTCTGGACCAAGCCTGCAAAAGTACCAAATCAGGCATGGCTTCTACTGAGATCTGAAGACTTCTGCTGACCTAGTCTAAGAGCATAGGGCGCCTTTAGGCCAAACTGGATCTGCAAATCAAAAGTCTCGAGGTCCTTGGATTTGTTGCTCTCTTACAATTTATCTTGGAGTAAAGCACTGTTATATAATCAAGGATTAAAAACATTAAATCATCCTAAAGAAACATAAGCATGTAATTTTGTCCGAGTAACCAGATAATAGATCTGAAAGCATTTTTTGATTGTTCAATTAGAAAATACTCCCTGTTTGGTTTGGACTGACTAGCCAAGCAATTTAAAAACAAATTCTTAAAATCTGAGGGCTTCTTCTCCTTTGCATATTTGGCATTTGAGAATACGTCACAGGCTGACCATATTCCTGATCTGCTTAAGCTTCAATCAGGTTTAAGTGTAGGCAGCTCACTAAACTGCAGTGACATGTATGCCTTACTTGATCATGTGAGAATTATAGCTAGGGCTTAGTCCAGCCAGATAAAATCCCAGTGATCAAATTTAAAATACAAACATAGGTGATCGCTTGTACTGTATTGGTAAGCTGTGGGTATTTATGTGAATCATCCTGAACTCTCTTAAAGTTCAAAAATAATAATTTAAAATATTTAAATGTAATATTTATTTTACATTTAAAATTAAACTTTACATTAAAATTATATTTTAAAGTATTACTATTGGTATTAAAATAAAATAAAAAATAATATTCCATACATTCATAAAACAGACCTACTTTTTTTTAAAATAGCCTACATAATGTGATGTAAATGTTAGACTGAAATACAGACTTCGTTTGGTGGGAGAGATTTTGTAGCACGCACTAAGAATGATTAGGTTAACTAAGCTACAAATTTATCAGAAGGTGCCTTATATGAGCTGAAATAGCTGATAGTGGTTTGTAAGAGATGCACACAGGACACACTCAGCCAGAAAAGACCAGCTCTCCCTTTCCACAGCAGGAATGAAATCATCCCAGATCATAAAACACAAGCTGTTAGAAGAAGCGTGTGCTGTGAGGAGGTGCGTGGCACTGACAGGGGAACACAAATCTCTGGTGGCATTCAGGGAAATGTGGAGAAGGGCATTCAGATATTAAATCCAGGGTCAAATGCTGTGCTTAGCCTCCCACAGGTATATGCTGGAAAACACAGGCCGTGTGTTTTATATCCTAATTTCTGATCTGATTCAAAGTTGGAAGAGGTCCTAGACTAATTTAGGCAGCTCATGGAGTTCTAAATTTCAGCACCTCCCTGGATTTGCCATCGGCCTTCATTTTTATCATTGGGCACACTGCTGCCTTTGCCTGTGCTTTGGGCTAGCGAGGTAAGGGCAGGGTGTAGCCAGCATCCGCAGGGATCTGGGCTCACCAGCCTTGGACGAGGACTACCAGGGCAAGCTGAAGCTTTGTCTGAGCTGACAACTGTTCTTTTCAACTGTTATTCAAGAATGGATTAAAAATTCGATCATTTCTGAAGTGTAATGTAAGTGATTGTAGGCAGGCAATTTTTCCCCTGCTCTCACAGTAATTGGATTTTACTATTTTGAGGCTGTATTTTCCAGGCTTCTCAATAATAGTAAATACTTTCTTACATTAGTGCTCTCAAAGCCAATTTTGATGGCAGCTACCTTGCCTGTGCTGATTGGTATAACCACAGAGAAGAGCTACTGTCCCTGATGAAAAAACAGAAAAGAGGTACTGTCACTGATGCAAAAAGATAAGAATCAAAAGACTCAACATAAAATGTGTTATTTTCAGTAAACACTGTGATGTGCTTTTGTGCAAACATACTTACTAGGTCTTTATTTCCATGTATTTTCTGTTCGTTGCCCTAGGAGTGGTGCACTTAAACCAGGACCTATCTTCCAGAGACATAAAACTTGCTTCACCAGGAGCTCTGAAGGAACGTAGTTATTTTTCTGCAGGTGCTCTGCAAACATTGAGTCGCAGGTAGAAAGGATTTCATCTATGAAGGATTAGCTATTCAAACCTGCCCTCTAAACATATAACTCAAAGTACATTGATTGGACAAACCAAATTTTCTAGGGAACTGCAGATAATACAGCTGAGTATTAAACTGGTAGCAATTAGAAATTAATTTTGTTAGCTACTGATCACCAGATCACATGAGACTTGCAAAGAAAGACACTTGCAAATGATTGGAAATATTTTTAAGTTGTTTTTTTTCTATTGTGGATTTTCTGAAAGAAATTTTACAGGGGGGGGAAACCCAAACAAATTACTCACTGCTCTGTTCCGTTTGGTTGCGTTACATTGATAACTGGAGTTTAACTGGTGTTCTAAAACCCATCTCCAACCCTGCAGCTTGACTGTGCCAGTACTTTCCGGTTCCTCTTCTGCTTCCATTAAGGACCTAGATTTCCTAATCGCCTTCCTATTCCTCACCAGCTTTTCTGTTGGCCATCATACACTGGTGCTTCTTGACCTACTCTTCTCTTGGATGACTGTGTCTTTTCTCATGTCTTCTCTGATGCATGGCTTTGGCCAGCTCTTTTCAACTTGCTCTCCATTCACAGCTGTTCTTTGTAAACAGCCTTTCCTTTTTCCTTGAAAGCTTCAAAATAAATGTTTTATCAAAATATATGTATCGTATAAATGCTTATCTCATAATTTTTGATGGTGAATAATCCTGGTATTCCATATTTTTCCCTAGTTTGCCATCTGGACCTTGAAGTCACACTGCTGCAGTCCTTTACTGATGATGCCTTACAAACCTGACCCTGCAAGTTGAAATCATCTTGTCTGATCTTGGCAAAAAGCATTATGTTCAGGAGTAAGTGTTCTGATTTAGTATCCTGGGGTAGATATTTAGTGTGGGAGTGTTTTCTAACTTGACTTTTGTCAGCAGCCCTGCCAATAATCCCATAGGACAAGAGGTTACTCTGCCATCAGCCCAGCTGTCAGCTTTTGCTCTCATGTTTATTAGTAAAATACCATTTTCGCCATAAACAAATATTTAAATTAGCTTATCTTGCATAGTCAAATAGTTTCAAATTCATACTGATCGAGAGTGAGATACTTATCATGGTTATTTAAAAAAAAAAAAACACGGAAAACAGCTTGTATTTGTTAACTGTTTATTTCAGTGAATATCAAGTGCAAAAGAGTGGGCTGAGTTAGTACCGTGCATTAACAAAGAAAGGGAGAGGAAAACACAGTGACTGATATAATTGTTCAGGATTGTACTTTAAGTAATGTCACATTTGGGGTAAAGAGATAAGAAGTGACTAGTCTGAGGTACCCTCAGGGAGCTGATAAGTGAACTACTGGAACAAATGGAAGGAGGATTATGAGACTGGGAGGGAATAAAATTAAGACTGATAACATATGGAGTCTTGCAGCTATTTCTTCTGCCTCCGAAAGATTAATTTTAGCTGATGATATTTTTTAGAATGATTTAATAATGAGCAGAGGGTTATGGCTTAGAATGCTGGCAAAGGGCAGAATTTAGCAAATGACTGCAACATGGAAGTCACAAGAGCTGAGGATTGTATTGGCAAATTGCTAACAAAGTAATTTTCTTGCAAACTGAGGAGTGGTAAATTTATTTCTGACTCAAAAAATAAAAAAAAATAGTGAACAAGAGGAGGTACGCACCACGGTATGTTTGATTATGGTCAAGCACTTACATTGATTTTAAAATCGTGGATGCAAGTCTTTGTGCTGCTGCTCCATGAGGTGCTTACAAGACTATTTGCAAAGAATGTGATTTCTGTCCAGCAGTGGATGCAGAATAACGGAGGCCCTGAAAGGGCTGGTGTTGCTCAGAAGGGCAGATGACAACAGAAACTTTATGATATTGCCGTTTGATATTGAACTGAACTGAGCTCAAAAAGCATTCAGACTTATTCTGGGATACTAATCTCTAAATAGAAGATAGCCCTTCCTTTGATTTAGCTTTATCAGACATACTGCAGTGAGATGTGTCTCTTCATCAGCAGAGATTCAACAGAACTTAAAGTAAAAAAAAATAAAAAATAGTGGGGTGTATAAGCCAAATAGACAGGATTATGGTGGGAGTTGAATGAGACGAGATTCTCCTTTTCCTAATGCAGAACACAAATATCCGGGCAGAGGAAAGGAGAGAGAAGGCTGCTGTCTTTATCATGTCTCATATATTTCACAGTCCCTCTTTTCCTTTCTTTTACAGTTTGCGGTCTTGTCCACTGTCTATTTTTCCTACTCAAATACTTGCTGAAATTTTCTCTCTCTTCAAAAGTTCTCCTTTCTCCTTCCTTCTCTACACTAATCCTCTGCTTATCTATTCTAAACCCTGCCAAACCAACTCTGTCTCACATTCTCCCCCTCCTCAAACTGTTTGTTTCCCCTCTCCTATTCAGAAAAATCCATCCAAGTGAAGATGATCAGCCTGAAGTCCTTCCTCAAGCATTTTGTCAATGTAGCCCTTCACCTTCCAGGAGTTACAGGTTTTCTCTTTTGATTAGCTCCTAGCTCTCATTCCTGCTCTTAGTGCAGCAAAGTCTTTCCCTCCCATCCAGTGTGTCTCGTTACATGTTATCAAGCCCGTAGAATCTAAAGCAAAGCAAAGGGAAGGCCTGAGAATATTCTCAGTTAATGAGACTAGCCTGAATTTTCTGCTGACTTGCCTATTTCCCTGGAGCGAACCAGCATACGTCTGGCTGAGCGCCTGTGAGGTACAGCTTAAAACCCTGGTACCCTGTGCACAGCAAAGTATTTGCGCAACCCAGGCTAGCCCAGGGTACCTCTCGGAGGGTGTAATGCAGTTCTCTTGGAAGCTTTATTTAGCTTGAGGGCAGGTTGTCAGGATAGCATCTTGAAGATGAAATGAATCAGTCATATGAAGGCGCAGAACAATTAAAGGCTGTCGTACTCAATTTGTTGCTTTTGCTGGACTGCCACTGCCAGAACCTGTCACTTCAAGAAACCTATTGTAATCCTATTCCTCTGTTTTTATGGAGCATGTTTATATAAAGCCCCACTCACAGCAGTTACTCAATCAAATGCCTTTGTGGACAGACAAATAAAGAAGCAGCAATAGGAGTATGTTAAAAGCAGTCATTAGCATGTACCTCACATCAAATAAAAAAGTACTGCAATTAATCATAAGGAGATCATTTTTCTTCACCCCATTTTTGATGGCTGTTTTAAGTGCAATTTATGCCACACACTCACCCATGTCTGTTTTAATCAAACATTTTGTACTGATGGGTAAGTTGAAGTCATGTAAGAATAGAGAGCCAAGATATGTGATAGAACAAATAGAAGCTTGTTAGGCCCATCATTCCAGCATAAAAGAGCAAAAGCAAAATAGGTAACTTTTTATCAAATAAAAGGACCTATGAATGTTCCAAACCAGTCTGAGAAAAAGTCAAAGTAACATAATGTCTTTTCCATTAACCATCTGGTGTCACCAGAGCATCTACAAAAAAGTGCAGAAATGTCACAATTCCCATGGAGACAGAAGGTGATCTGATCACTGCTCATCTCTTGCAAACATTGTAGATGTGGAGAAAATAATTTCATTTAAATACAAATAGTTTTGTTTCACTGACAGATTCTTCCTGTATAACCATGTGACAGAGTCATTTGTGCAGTCACTTATAAATGGCATCGATCTATTGATGTTCTTGGTGCAGATCTATTGTATGTTACCTGAAACCTATGTTGGCTGCTACTCTTCATTTTGAACTGATTTTGTTTTTCAAAGAGGAAATTATCAGTATGAGCAACAGTAAAATTGGAGAGAGTGTGTCTTGGCAGCAAAAATTTAAAAAACATTGATGTAAGCTGTCTCACTATGTCACTAGCCCTCCTACTGTTTCTTGTGCTTGAATTCCCTCTTTCTGAATATACCATCCATCTGTATGTACGTGCTGAAACTTCAGTCCAAACTGTGTATCAGCTGAGATTCTGTTAATGAGTTCTGTTAATGAGCAAATATGAGTGTAAATTATTCTTGCTTTTGCCACCAGTCTAGCAAAGCCTCTCTGTCTAAATCAACAGGAACCATTCCCAAAATAGTTCTGCCAGTGACATTTCCCCCCACAATGGAGCGTACTGGGAAATAGTTGCCAATACTGGTATTTTTGACACCACAATATGGTGCTGTAGCTTTATTCACCCCACATTTTTTTTTTTTCCTCTTGGAAAATGTAGTTGATACACCCCTCTATGATGTTCTTTTCCAGCTCATTTCATTCCATCTCAGACATCTGATTATTAAGATTACTGGGTTTAATATATTAATAAATAGTCTAAGTTATTTGGTGTTCTCATTTCAAAACATTGCAAGAGTCCATGCTGAAATGTTCAAAATACTTGTTCTAGTGAAAACATCAAGGCAGGTAATCTGAATAAAAGAGAAGGGAAAAAAGAAATTACATTTAAAACTATGTGCTTCTGAATGAATAATGAATCTGTTTTAGAAATTCACTTTCCTTCGATTACTCAAACCCCAGAACAGAAGTATCATGCCAAGGTCCATGTAACCCTGTACAGTATCTTTGATGCAAAGGATAACTAATACTTAAGGAAAGGTATAAGAACAAGTGAGGCACAGGGTGATGGGCATATCAAGCCTTCAGCCTTGAAAATCTGGCTGGTAACTTCCTGAAATTGTAGCAAAAAGGAGTTCATGTTCAAGGTAATGCCCAGTAGATGAACCAAAACTGGTAGTTTGCAGAATTTGGCTCAATTTTTTATGAGAAACAGCATTTCCAACATAAATGAAAGAAAACAGTAAGTGGTTTGCATATCATTTTCCAAACGACTCTGATATTCAGGTGCAAGCAGGATTTGCCTTTATTGATGGTAGGAAAAATCACGGCAGCCCCTGCAAGGTTAATGTCAATTATTATTAATATGAACTGAATCCACTTTGGATGCAAACTCTTTGTAAATCAGAAGACCTGAGACTGTGATCCAAATTTACTAAATGTAGAACATCTTCTATAGGAGTGTCTGATTTAGGGTGTTAAAAATGTTATTTGATGGGTTTCTCACTGCTTCTGCATCCATTTGTTCGCTTGTGTCCTTAACTTGGTGAGAAGTGTTCTGAAGAAGCAGGAATTGCTGCAACGCAGCTATTCTTTGTTCAGTCATGAGAGAAAAGGTCACAGTGACCAGTTCTACTTTTTAAGCACTAGAATGTGGTGTGGATATTTGCACTGGCATGTCCATGCCACGGACTTTTTCACTCATAAAATATCTAGTGTAACTGGACTCAAAGCTTCCAGCAGCACTTGGATGCATGACAGTTACCTTCCTTGAGCTGCCTGTGATGGGACGCTGCCCTTATTAATCAGTGGCTGTGTGTGGGGAATGGATCTGATGAGGTTATCTGGCTTGAGCTGTCTACACTGTGTAGTTTGCTGCAGACGCTGAGTTTGTGTTTCATTGGACTCTAGCAATGCAGGTAATTCACTTTGCTCAGCAGTTGATTACACCCAGGCTTGGTTATGGAGCCAGGTGGCTGCCACTCGATCCTAGCAGGTTAACATCATGCTACTGGGTTGTAGAAAATACTACATAATTATCATAGCAAAGATTCATCCCTTAACAAGCTTTAAAGAACTCTATACTTCCTTGAAGCTTATAACTTTGTCTCTAGTGAAAGCTGAACCATCACCATATGTACATAGATGTATGCACATCTGTATTGTGCCTTTACAATCCCTATATGTCCATACTTCTATATTGTGCCATTAAAATCCCTCTGGCAAAGTTTCTGCCTGAAAACGCTACTAATCAAGTCTTGCCCTCTTCAAAAGACATATTCCAGTTTCCAAATCTTCTCCATTGATGAATTATTTCTGTGATCCATCTGTATATGCCAAGTCACATCCAGTCTTTTTTCCTCTTCTCCCTTTGCAACTTGTGTGCTGTCAGGGCACCCTGAGGGGATAGGAGCCAAGGGTGACCCCTCACCAGTGGGGTGCAGTCCCATGGCATCTGGGCACCACAAGCAGAGGCTGGGTGGCACTCTATCAGGGTCCATTGACAGACCCCTGATTCTGTAAGGGGATGAACCACCTCTGGTGTCCACCCAAGGAACCCAGCCAGGAGCAAAGGCAGACAGGGCTGGAGACACAGCTATAGGGTATATCTAAGGAGTCCATTCTGGATACAGGCTACCCGCAGCATATGGTCTAGGTCCATCCAGGAGGCAGGATCAGAGGTGGGGCTGGAGACCAGCACTGCTGTGGTATCACCAGGACAGGGACTGACAGCCCGAGCTGAGTCAAAATGGGGCTCCTGGGCATTGGGCAGGGTGGGGGGAGCCCAGGGAAGGCTGGCAAAGACAGCGAGGGCTGTTAGTGCCCTCAGGGTCCTGACATCAGCGCCTAAATCCTCAGTTTGGGTTTTAGCATTTGGTATACGTGTATTTGCTTAAAAACGGTCTCAAAATGTTAGTTGTAAAAAATCATTGCCAAAACTCAAAAAGGAAAACTAACCTTTCTGCATCCCAAGATGGTACTATAATCCTGAGCTGCTGACTGAAACTCCTGGGCAGGAGTCAATTACCTGGGAAAGCGACTCTGACACATGACTGGGTGATGGCATGGCCCTGCACCAAAAGGCCGTCGTGCTGTGTGCTCCGTGGTGAGAGTGCAGCTAACCAGTAGGAGCTGGGGAGCAGGGGCTGTGGAGGGGAGGTCTTGCCTCCTACCACGTTTCAGAAAGCAGCAGATTGTGTTTGTGAAGAGATTCCGAGCAGTGAAATGAATGACCGAGTAAATAAAATGGAGCTATAGCCAATAGCCATTGGCCAACAGTTTGTTGCCTCAAAGGACTAGGAAAATCTGGAAAAAGACAATCGGTAAGAGAAACTAAAATAAAAACCATGTATCTGTTTAGTTACCAGAAAGTTTCCTTTGCAAGCTCTGACTTGTAAGAAAAGCAAAAGAAATTAAGGGGGAGCTCTAAAGCTGGTGCTGCTGGTAGCTCTGCTATCTCCTCTTTTTAAACCAGGAGCTGGGTCAGAACTCTTCTCGGGGCGCAGGAGATTTATGCTCACTCCTCAACCTGTTCCAGAGGACCTGAACCCAGACACACACACACACACAGAGGCACGTCCCGGCAGCCAGAAATCAAAATTCATACAGAACTCTAATTTTCCTTTCATCCCACACAGCCACTCCAGCTTTACTTGTTTCTTATAGAATTTTCTGTTCTTCAATGTTTTGGTTTAAGCTCTAGCAAATTAGAATTGCAGAAGTATTAGCTATGTTTTTACAAAGCTCCATTGCCTCCCCTATATGACAGATGTTAGAAGGAATAGAGATGAAAACTTGTACCAAATACTCTGAGACATCTTGATTAGCAGAACATTTTTTCCATAAACAGGCTTATATTTTACAACATTTGAAACCCATCTAATTACCACAGAACAGCATAATGCATTCAGGATGTAGAGAGGATCTGGAAGGCTGTTATTTTACAGTAAATGGCTTTAATCATCCTGATAACAGAACTGTGCTTTGTGTGCAAAAAGTCTTGTTTCCCTTCCTCCCGCCCCCCC
>VZTL01002857.1:1261-13597 GCA_013400535.1 Scopus umbretta | reverse complement strand
TAAACCACAACAGAAACACAGTTTTTTATGTGTAGGAACCTTGGAATGCACTCTCAAAGACTACCAATGAACCACTGAAGAAAATGCATTTAAAATTATATTAATGTTCTTTTACATCTCAAACACATGAATAATTGTTGTCCTTTATGGAACTCCTTTAGCTGGTGTGGACAGCATGAGCTGTCTTATCAGTATCTTCTGGACAGCAACATCTATCTATGAACAGACACTGGGTTCTCTTCCAATAAAGACCCATAATATTAGCATAACGCTTTAATTTTGTATGAATTAAATTGATTTAAATTCATTTCATTATTAAATTGATTTTACTTTAATTTCATTAATTCAATTAATTTATATTTAAATGCAATTCATTCTGTTATTGCAGGGTGAGTATACAGGACATTGTCCTTAACTAACAAAATGTTCAAGCATTAAAACTTCTAAAACCGTGGAAGTGGTTAAATGTTAAATGCTATTAAACATTTCATTGAGGGGAAAAGCTGCCAGAAACTGCTGCACAGTCTGAACATAAAAAGTCATTGCATGCACACAGATGCCTGATTATATTAAAAACAATCAAGATGGGATAGGAGTGAGTGCCACAGATTTTCATTTATGCATATTAATCCTTTCAAACACCCAGTATATTAAGTAATCTGGATCTGGGGTTGAATTCATTACGTCATAAGGCTTCTGTGAGCTTCTGAACTGTACAAATGTGCAAATGTAAATTGTGTGGGAACCGTGGTGTAGTGGAACATATACAATACAACAACACATTCATGAAGCCACATTTACAAAGGCAGCATTTCAAAGACAAAAACATGTGAGAAAGCCCTCTCATCTAGACTAGACAGAAAAAAAAATAGTTTGCCTAAAGTAACACACTGACAACCATGGCAGAACTGGCCCTGACCAGTACATCTTGAATATGGTAGCTTTCTAAAAGGAAAAGTATGAAAAAGTTGTTACCTTTTTTGCTAATAATGAAGGACAGAACCAGAAAAAGCTACAGAGTTGAAAACTGTGTAATATTTCCTAGCAAAGTGAAGTAATCTTGTATGGTGCTTAATGGGCAGATCTGATCTGCTTGCCTTTAAATTGAGTGGGGTTATTGTGATTCTATCAGTAAATCAGTTCTGAATAACAAACCTTCATATGTGTAGCACTGATTTCTTTCCACACTTAGGACAAAGGAAAACTTCAATAACATCTGTTACTCCACTGAATGCAGAGATACCCATGCAAGGCAGTAAGTTTAAGAGTTTTCCATGTGGCACACAACAGTGGCAGGAACACTGCTTTGGTTTGGGAGGGAGGGGTAGAGGGAAGTTGTTGAGGGTTTGGTGGAGGGAAGACAGAAAGGTTGTCCTGTCATGTCCTTCAGCTTCCAAGCTTGATCTACTAACTGAATAGGAAACTTAAGTATCAAAACACCTGTGTTTCTCAGTACTGCCACAGCTGAACTGCTTCCATTACTGTACTCTCTTAGACACTCTAATGTAGACCTACTCTGGCCATTTTTTTGTTCTTTGCTACTAGATTTATACCTTTCTTTCTTTTTCATGTCTACCCAATTTACATCACATTTTGCTCATTGCTTTTTTTCCCTAAGCATCTTATTCTAGGCCAACCTTTGACCAATCAATAAATGCATTCTTGCATAATGCTGTAATTTTGTATATCTGTTTCTATTGGATTTTTTTATGCCATGCTAAAAAAATTAATTATAAGTTGTTGTCCTTTATTAACCTTGTGTCTTCTGAGCCATTATAAACAGAAGGCCTGAGGCAAGCAAAACCAATCATTACTGATGACTGAGAAAACAGAAACTGCTGAATTTAATTCAGAGCAGAAATGAGTAAGACATGAGGAATAGGATAACAGCTAATAAAAATAGTGAACAGACAAAGACAGTAAATCAGAGATTTCCACTTACCTGTTCCTTTAGTAAAATACGAAGGTTAAGACTTAATCTGGTAAGAATTTTTCATTTTTTACACTTAATCTGAAGTACTCAAGTGGCCACGCAATGGCCACAAGTATATAAGAAACCAAAATAATAGCAGCTTATCAAACTGATAAATATATTAAGATTGCAGAGTGAAATAGGTTCTTCATGATTCCAGACATAAACCAACCAAAGTCTGCTTGGAATTTGAAGAAATTTTACCTATTCAGTTATGAGTCTGTTTCCAGGTTTCTTGACATCAGGTATCTGCCACTTGTAGATACACTGGATTCAACTGGATTTACCATTGATTTGATCTCAGTTACTATGAACTTTCTGTTTGCAATTTTTTGTTTCCCAAAATATCAAATCATGTGTAAAATATTAATAGATGATATTTATCTGTATAGAGCTACTGGATTTTGTGCTTATTTTCTCATGCTCTTTGCCATAGAACAATCAAGAAAACTACTTGGAAAATTCACCAAGAAGTCTAAGAGAAAAGTTCAGTCCTACAAACATATACTGCAATGCATGGTAGTGACTACTGTAAATACTTACCTTTACTTAAACGAATTTTTCACAGAATTGATATTTTGCAAAGTGTGTAAATTGGACAACCAGAAAAATAAGGCTTTCAAAATTAGTTACTTCATCTGGAAACATGTTTTTTTATTAAAAATTACCATAGATATGTTTATTTTTAAATTTCAAAGTCTTGCTTGGGTTGAAATTTCATAACTCAACTGTGGAAAATTCAGCCTGACTTTTGACCTCATGTGTTTTTACTTTAAACTCAAGTCTCGATTTATTTCCTTCTGAAAGAAAATCCTTTTCAAAAAAAAAAATGTGATCAGACCCCCAGCATTTGTGGTAAAGAATCTGAGCATCTTTTTTACAAAATCCTACCCTGATATTTTTACTTCTTAATATAAGAAGTGAAAGTCTGTACAAATTCAAATTTAATCTAAAACTGTACTCCACACTGATGACTTCTTTTGTTTTCCTGTCTTTATATTCATTTGATTTTCTACCTTTATCTTAAAGGAAAAGGAAACTTGTTTCACATAATGGCACAGTCAGCCTCTGCTGAAAGGTGACCTTGTACTATGCTATTCCCCAAATACTCATTTACAATGTTAAGTTTTCTGCCACCTTAAGTAAATATATTCTAATTTATCTGTGCTTGAAAGAATGTTTCACACTAAGAGACAGCTAGTTGAGAAGTGTAAGTGTTGTGAAGAAAAACTTGAGAACTTTCCTCTTTTTTCATTGCTCAGGGAGTTAAAAATGATACATACATACATAAATAACAAATTTGCCTTTTAGTTCAGTATGCTGACAGGGTTTATAACTCATTTTACTTGAAATACAAGTCTCCAGATTACAACAGAGAGCCTGAAAAAATCTAAAAAAATTTCTGTGATTACAGAAAGGCTGCAAGAAGAGAGGGGGAATATAAGTTTTTTCCTCTTCCTCTGGCAGATGGAAGAATGGAAAAACTTGAAAGAAAACAAGCAAATGTCAAGCTTTCAGGCTCTGACCTCTTATGTCACATTCCAGAGTGAAAAAAAAAAAACAACAAACCAAAACACCAAAAACCCCTGAAGCCCGGTTAAAGGAAACCTTAAATCTCTTATATTTTTCCCTCTATAAAGTGCTTTGTCTGAAAGCTGTTAAAGATCTTCCATAACTGTTCACATATTTTGTCCAATTTATTTACTTCGATCCAAGATGAAGTGCAGGTACACTGTACTAAAAGTAAATAAATTTTCAAAATTTTGAATATAGGGCTTTATTGAAAATCTGACTATTTAACAAATGGAAATATTTCACATGGGTATGACGAATGTCTGTATGTGTTGTGCTTGCATATTTGTCACTGCTGACTTAAAAAACACTTATTTAATTTAAAAGCCAAACATATAATGATCATAAATATTCTTTCCAATCCAAAAAACAGTGTAATTTTATCTTGCAGAACTCTTTGTCATTAGAGACATGAGTTTTGATTATATTAACAAAATTATTTTGAATTCATTACTGTTGTATTGAGCAATCTGTAATTATCTCCCTAATTAATTTTAAAAGTAATTAGATTTTTTCCCTCTGTGTAATAGAAAACAAAAAGGCAAGTTTGAATGACTTATTTATTCAAGAAAACAACTATGAAGTATGTAAAGCAACTTGAAATAATTTTACTTATTAACTCTCTTGGTGGAGTCTGTCATTTTAAAAGATATTTATCAGATATTAATATTGGTTTAGGTGCTGATCCTGGAAACACTGACCTAGGTAAATAATTTCATACTCAGGCTGATATGGGTAAGAATTTAGATAGGGCTCTATTTCCTGAAAATAAGAAAAATAACAATTATAGTGATTTATAACCAGAAAGTCACACTTAGTTGTGTGATGTAGCTTACAACTTTTATAAATTAACTAAAATGTAAGCCAACATAGAAAAGTACATAGGACCTGATGAAGGACTCACTGGGGTTGAGTTATAAGGGGAGCAGAAGTGCTGTTTCATAGTATAGCACTCAGGGTAACATAGAAATAAACCCAGAACAGACTGAAAATGTACAGTTAAGGAAGGTCAGTAGCTGCAAAAAAAAGCTGTGTGCCACTTCCCTGTTCAGATGTAGAAGGAAGCAATGTAGAATATCATAAATTGAAGACAAAAATCTAAAAAGTTGGCTAGGATAGATGGACAGCAACGTCACATCTCACATATCATCCCTGCAAAGCAATCAGATCAAGTGAGAAAGTCAATTCTTAGAAGTCCATGCTATGTATATAAATTTCCCCTATCGTGCTAGAATAAGGTATCTCAGGATCAATCTAAAATACCCACAAAACTCAAAAACAGTTCTGCTGTAAGCAGCACAGTAACATGCAAGTAACATAGAGAAGGAGAGAGCAGTGAACCATAAATCCAGGCTTTGGATAAACCCAGTATCTTATTTCAGAAAGATCCTAGAACTTCTCCTGGAAGTTCTTGATTAGCAGGAGTAGGTGATGAATTTGAATAACTTTTTAAGTAGTAGTTTGCTCCTTAAAGACTCATCTGAAAAATGAGGATTCGAGTCTCACCTCTTATAAGGCAGTATGTTGCAGTGTATCAAAATCAGTGTTATAACAGCTGGCCTGGAAGCTTGCCAGCTGGATCCATCTCTAAATCAGCTGAACCAAGAAAGAACTTCCCTCTGCTTCTCAAATATGGGGTCAACATGAAAACAGGAGACAGTGACACCTTGGTGCTCAAGCATTCTCTCCTCTTCTGCAGTAGCCTTCC
The DNA here is from genome assembly GCA_013400535.1 of Scopus umbretta. Classification (NCBI taxonomy): domain Eukaryota; kingdom Metazoa; phylum Chordata; class Aves; order Pelecaniformes; family Scopidae; genus Scopus; species Scopus umbretta. Next base: position 8,345 of record VZTL01002857.1, on the reverse strand, counting down.
CTCATCTTGTCACTCTTCAAGTTGGAATGTCATGAGACTTTGGACAAAATTGGAAGTGGGGCCAGACCACAACAAGGGTAAACAGCTCTCTGTTCTCCTGCTTGGTTAACCAGCGTTTGTCTTGACGTCATGTCTGGCAGAGGCAAAAAAAGCAAGAAGCTTGTGAACAGAGATACTAAGTACCNCTTGGCCTTGTTGAACCTCACACAGTTGACCTCGGCCCATCAATCCAGCCTGTCCAGATCCCTCTGCAGAGCCTTCCTGCCCTCGAGCAGATCAACACTCCCGCCCAGCTTGGTGTCACCTGCATACTTACTGAGGGTGCACTCAATCCCCTCATCCGGATCATTGATAAAGACATTAAACAAGACTGGCCCAACTACTGAGCCCTGGGGACCACTACTTGTGACCAGCTGCCAACTGGTTTGAACTCCGTTCACCACCACATCTCTGGGCATGGATATCCAGGCAGTTTTTTTTACCCAGACAGATTTCAAGATGTTTTCTGATAATGCCCTGGACATTATTAAGCTAGATATCCACTACCTGTGAGAGTTTGAAGTGTATTTCAGGAAACATGTGGAGCACTAGGAGTCTTCCAGGAAAACGTTAACTAAGATGCCATTACCTAACCTGGAACCGTAATAAGACTATGACTGCCAATGAGCTGAGCTATGGTGTGAAGCTCCAAAACTTCACATTATATACCTCTGGCAGTGAAAACTTACTTTCAGCAAAATTGGGCTGTTAGACTAAAATTGTAAGAAGTACTGCTTTTATTCCTGTTACCTTGGGAGTAGGTTAGCAATTTACACTGGAGCCCACCACAGGAGGGATCATTTACCTTTCCACTAAACTGCTCTATTGAGTGCAGGGAGTTAGTGTTTCCTTCTCCTTTCCATTCAGAACCTTAATGCTTGTGGAACAGTTTAGACCACCCCGATCAAAAAGTTTAGAACAGATAACTTGACATGTTTTGGAAAAAATTGTATGTTTTTTTTAAAATGTGCGAGAAGTGTGGACTAGAAGTCTTGGCTCTTATGGCTGACAAACCTCTTTGTATCATCAAAAGTGTGTAGTCAATAATACAAACTTCCATTGATTTAAACTTATATCCCTAGGTTATAAGACAAGGGAAAAACTTATCTCCTTTCAGTCTAATCCAGACTTCTTTGGGCTATTGTATGTGTCTTACTATGGTAAGCAGAAGTTTTCAAAACACTAATCCGGTCTCCAGAGATGCACAGCGCTTCTGAGCAGAGTCTTCAACCCAGCTGCAGAAGGGACATCCAGAACTAGAACAGGGACTTCCAGAGAAGTTCGGTATGACAGGATATGGTCATGGCACACCAGCTGCCCTAATCATTACTAAGGGAGTTTATGTTTTGTTTACTCAATATTACACCAGGAAGAGTTTAAAAGAATGCTTTGAAAGAGGTGTGAACATTTGTAAGAATGTTTTTTGTTTCCTGTTTTATATAAGTAATTGTAGTGGCAAATCTGCAAATGATCTTCTACCCTGCTTAGGAACCAAAAAATACAGCAGATGGTTGACTATTTCAGCCATCCCCTAGTAGTTTAACTCCTCTTTAATTACACCAGACAGTTAATCTACTTTAAAAAAAGCTGGGGTCAGGTCCAAACTAAATCATCACGTACAAAATCAAAGGCTGAAAAGTATGACTGGAACAGATGGCACTGAAGGCATCATGGTTTGAGAACAGCCAAAGAGTTACTGGTTAATATAAATGAATACTGAAAAACACCCAGAAAATTTTACAAGAATGAACAGAGTTAAGGATATTATTATGAGTCAGTTAAAAGTACCTGTGATGTAATAGAACTAAAGGTAGATATTACTTTTAAAAAATAAAACAAGGGCTTTATTTTGGTGCTTTTCTGTTTTTCAGTTTGTAGGGTACCTTATAAAAATGCTAAATTAAACTCATACAGCAGTTTGCATCATGTTTCATTTTGCCAACAATGTTGTGATTCCATATGTGTTGGCAACTGTGTATTTCTCCTTGCCTAGTTCAGGAACATTATCACATCTTTTTTTTCTTTCCCCTGCCTAACTTTCTCCCCTCCTCCTTCCTCCATCCTGAAAATAACAAATAATTCAATACTGAAGGTTGGTTGGGGTTTTTTTTGTTGTTTTTTTTTTTGTTTTTTTTTATATGGGGGAATGTAATACAATATGCTAGTTGTGTTTCAGTAAAATATAACAACCACGTTTTCTTCATCCCTGAGGAATCTTTCCATCACGTGCCATAATCTCAGTCCTATAATCTCTTCCCATAAGCTTCCCTGGGACTTCCGCACGTAGAAACTTGCACCATTATACATGAAAGACTTAGGCTCAAACAACCTCCAGATAGAGTACGGTGTCAACATTCATAGTATTGTTCCAAGCATAACTGCACCACTGCAATCTGCTGTTAACATTCAACAGAGGGTTTCCTGTGGGCTGAAATTTGGCATGCAGTATCTCAATTTAAAAGCACATTTTAAAAGTGTGAGTCTTGACAGAATCATTTGGGCAGCTAAGAGTAAACCAGATTAACAAATCAGTTTTACAAATGATACTTGTACAAAATTCAACTAATGCAAAAAAATGTGTAGCAAAGTAGATGTTTAGCATTTCCAAAAAAAGAAAAAGTAAAAATAATGAAGGAAATAAACAACTCTTCAATGTGCTTTTCTTTGTTCAAAATCCCATCTTGGATCTGAAAAGCTAGGTTCTAGTTTGTTTCTGTTGCTAGGGAAAATAAAAGAGAGGGTTAAAAATCATCTGATGCTCTTCATGGCCTACTTTGATTTGCTTTGTTATACGTAGCACCTACTAGTTCTTTATGGCATGGATAGATAGATGTGCAAAAGGCATTGCTGAAGTGCCTAACTACTGTTGATCACAACAAAGCCAGCGAGGGAGCAAAGGATACTTCAAGACTTGATACTTTGTTTGTCCTAAAGAAGGTAGTTTTTTACTTACAGAATTTCTGAATTCTCCTCTTCCAGAGTCTCTTGCTTAAGCATGTCCTTCACTTACACTACTATGCAAGGGCATAAAGGCTCCTAATCCTTACCTCTGACAAAGTGTTTCTGAAGTCATTATCCGAGATTAGGAGAAAGTGGATTAGATGCTTTGGAACACAGCACGTAGAGTAGATGGAGCAATATATTTGTAACCTTTTGATCTAAACAGCTCTTCTGTGCTCTGTAAATGTTATTTTACTCTCAGAATAAAAACTGAATGTTACCTTTATGTCTTCAGTAATTATCCTCACAAGGTACCCTTACTATGAACTATGCCTAACTGGCATAATGCCAATATTTATGATGCAAACAGGCCACAATGTTCCATTTCTTTTCAAACTTATATAAAGTAAATTAGTCCGTTTTTCAGCTCTTACTAATTGTATTTAAGCCAAAGCAATCAATGACTATGTGCTATGTGACAGGTTTGATCAGTCATGCCTGGCCGTCCTGTGCCCCAGATTATTCAGACCAGAGGACATGTTGAAGCAGGGCACATCTGATTTCTGGCCTGCACAGCATGATTTTACTCCCATGGAAACTCAGATATGATAAGTAAGGGCAGGACTGGGCACCTCAATCTTAACTTGAAATGCAGTCAGGTCACAGGTAAACCATACACCCACTGCAGGAACTGGGAGGCACACCTGGGATCCCACAGTGCATAAGACTGTTAAAGACTACATAAGTTAGTTGGCACATCGGTCGGATTTATTTCTTCACTGACATTTTTATTTCTTTATTTCAGCTTTTGTCAGAAACTTACACTTCAAGGATGCAGACATTTTGATGTCATGGTTTGCAACACAGTTAAAAGCAACTTTAAAAAAAGAAATGGCAGAAACTGAAATGTTAATGCTCTTCCTGCCATTTAATTTCTAAATTTATGTAGTTAAACCACAAACTCATTTTTGCTATTAATCTTGGCCATTTGTTCATTTAGAAAATGTGACATATGGTTTGACACATATGGTTATTTCTATGTTAGCGAAAGCAGATACCCTTGAAAGAGAGATGGGGCAGGGAAAAAAAATCTGTGTAATGGTGGAGGTGTTTAAAGAAAGTCTTGTGTTTTCTCTAGTAGCTCCTAGTCTGTCATATCAGTCAGTCACTTCTCCTTGCATCTACTCAAGGAAAGGTGCATCAATTCATTATTAAAGCCATGTACGGACATATTCCACTACTATATTCAAAGTGTTTTCATGTGTGATTCAATCCAGGTGTTAAAAATACTGCCTTTGTATGCTGAATTACAAAATAATTGCTTCAGTTCTATTGATACAAGTAGCTTTTTATTATGTATCAGGATAGAAACAATCAGAAATAATTAAAGTTTTTCTTGTGCAAATAATGTAATTTTCATCATTTCATATTTTATAAATAGGATATGGGTATTTTTGCAGTGATATAACTTTTCAAAATGAAATTCTTTATCTGTAGGTCTAAAATTGAATTTAAAATCATAAAACTGGAATTAAAAGCTTCAGTATGACCAAAATGTGTTGATTTGATAGACCTGGACTTTTGGGGTTTTAACTTGCTTTGAAGGACTTTTAAAATATTTCTGGTTTGATTTGGAACAAGAAAAGACATTAAAAACATGGAAATTTCTATGAAATTGAAAATCTGGTCCTTGCTCAGTCTACACCAATTCCTCCTCATCTAAAATCTGTTATTTTTCAAAATGCAAGTTCATTAAGTTTCTCTGTCCCATAAGTGTCTTCAGTGACCTCATATTTTTCTTCAGAATATTCTTGATCTCTGCCACAGCTATCCAGGCCTGGCTTTGGGTTTTATTGAGTCTGTCAGCCTCTTCAAAAGTCATACAAGTGGAGCTGTCTCTGTTTGCCAGATGGGGTTACAGTGCTAGGCAAAAGAAAAAGCAGAATAAGAGGCAATCTGACTTCTACCCACTTTTTGTGCAGTCTTCACTACTGAAACCACTTCATCTCTCAGTGACAAGGCAAAGGAGAAAATAACTACCTCGCTTTGTTTCCCTACTTGTCACAGACTTGCAGTGATGTTTTGGAAGAGGGTAAAGGAAAATATTTCATGGGAGAAAGATAAGAAACAATTAAAAGGAAAGGAGGAAACAAAGGAAAATGGAGGAAGACGACACTTCAGGAAAGTAAAGGCTTATGTTAATGTGGCTACCACTGAAGAACCAACGTTTTAATGACATAATAGGGCCAATTGTATCCAAGCAGACTGGAAGATATTATTTGTGTTACTTATGCCAAAGTCTGATTATTTTAAGATAAATTAACAACAAGAAACAAGGATCTTTAAACTCTGACTTGAAACTCTATTCATAAATTGTTATTCTTTAATTAGGTAAAATTAAATTGTTCATAAATTTATTCTTCCCTAGTGAAAATACTGTGTCATGCTGAAGTCTAGGGTTGTTCTTTACAAATAAAGTGTACATCCTTGGCCACAGAGATTTACTGACCAGTGGAAGTACCAACAGATCGTTCATTAGCTGAAGGGGTGTGAAATATTCAACAGATAGTATGAGATTTTGTTTCTGAAAAAATATCTTGTGTAAAATAGAACATATTTTAAGATAACTTTGAAATCCGTGTAGTTGAAAAAGTTCTGTGGTATTGTATTACTATTTAGTGTACAGTCTGTCCAGTTTTGAATAAAATCCCCAAGTAACATTTACTATCATTTGCTTTTTTATAACTGATTGAAATGCACCGACCCTAGTAAACTTACTAACAAATATGTAGGAAATACAGGGTTTGGGTTCATTGTTGGTTTCTTTGGGTGTTTTTCTTCACATGGGTTAGACGCTTTTGTAGAATAATAGAAAATCCCAAACCTAGTGCTGCAGCACATTGTTAGAAATGAGGTTTTGTTTGCCTTGTTTATATTAGGTAGGATTTTTCTGTCTGCTGAATGAGAAATTGATGAAATAATTTTCAGTGTTTCTTATGGCAAGGAAGAGCAGAAATTAAACCTGCTGGATTTTCTACTATGTGCCCATCAATCCAGTGGCGCCATTCCTAACCAGCTGTTATTAGCCAAGGAAAGGTTTCATGATGTTCATGTCTACAGTCTGTAACGTGAGGTTTACCACATACTGTAGTGTCATTCTCTAAGACTGAGCTGTGCTTATGTTCCAAGAAGGCTTTCATGACTGTGCATGTACAGAAGTGGTATGTAACTTATAGCAAGTAAATTATTTAGGGTTGAGGTTTTTTTCTGTTTTTCAGTTGTCCAAGAATAAGTCAAATATTTTTACTAAAGCTTTATAAACATGAATTTTTTCATAACTCATGCAGGAGAGATTTGGCATGGTCCCTTTCACATACAAAGCAGAGTTTATCCTTGCAAACACCTTCAGTGACAGACAATATGAATTACACTTACCTACTTTTATTTGCTTATGTTTAGCTGAATTCCTTAGAGCTACCTCTTACATTTCTGAGGAACACAGTGTCTGTGAAGGCATGCAGCCATCCTTGGGGTTTGCTCAAAATTAGTTATTTATTTTATTTGGCTCACTGTTGCATTTACAATATATTAAAGAAAGCCACATTTTATCATATTTCCTTTTATTTTAAGATTACCACCAAGAAAATTCCAGCCAAAGGTTATCATGACTTTCTAGTCTTCTTTATCTCTTGCCTTTTTTCCCAAGTCTCCATATTGTTTTTAGTGATTTATGTATTTAGAAGTGTATTTATGTGCTTAGAAGAACAGTCACAAAAGGACAAAGTGCCACACATGAAAACCAAAGATACTTTTTCATGCATTCTTCATTGCTTAAATTGCCCAATGTACTGAGTATGTTCAGATAAGGCCAATTTTTTGAGGTCTTTTTGGCTAGATACCAGATACTTCATGATAGTACAAGTGTAACACTGTCTGCCACCCTCATCAATCTTCATTTTATTTAACAGATCTACTAGACCACAGCACACCTTCTAGACCTCTACAAGGAATTGAAATCTTACCTTTCCCACAGCTGATCTTAGAGAGATGCAAGCTGCCTGAAGCAAATACAGATGCAATATCACAGAAAAAGAGAAAGACGCAT
>VZTL01002843.1:30696-55202 GCA_013400535.1 Scopus umbretta | reverse complement strand
AATGTTGTCTTAAAAAAAAAAAGTCAGTGTGGAGAAAAGGGGAGTTGGAAGTAGGCGACCTAGCTGGACTCTACTGGTGATGTAACACGTTTTATAGTCCAAAGCCGATAATACCAGCTGCTCAGCATGATGACTAGTCCTTAGATCTTGCTGGACAATGCATACCTGTATATCTATCATGTAAAGTCAACATAAACCCTATAGAGGCAAGCTTACCTACTCCTGCATCAAGACAGAACTGAGCACAGCTCCAGTGCACCACGGGACAAAGTACACGGCAGAGGCCATCACAACACAATGCAGCACATGAACTTCTACAAGCCATTGGAAGGGGGAAACAAAGGTACATGTTAATTAAAGAAAATTTTTCTCTAAAGATTCTTGCAAAGAGAAAAGTAGAAGATACCTTTTCACAAACTTCAGCAGGCCACCCAACGTTACACACCAACTATACAAAGAGCTGATTTGGTATCAGGAGTTTTGCTACCAACTTCACACAACAGGCTCACCCAGTTTCACCTTTGCAAGTCTCTGCAGCTGAGCAATGGCTTTTTCTCAAAGTCAAGACCAAGGCTCCACAGGGTTTCAGAATCCTAAATCCTGCTGAAAGTATGCTGTTGCCATCACAAAATCTATAAATAAATCTCCTCAAATCATCTAAACCCTCGCATCAGTATAATTTCAAATAAGCTTGAACAGAAAATATCAGCTACTCTGGGTTTGCGTGCTTTGTTCTAATAACATTGAATGCCTGGATAACAAGATGAAGAGCTCTTGTAAATGGAGAAGAGACAAGCAACAATAAATTGTATTATGTACTAATACCCACCCTTATTGACAACACTTATCTGTAAAACCAAGGCCTGCGCAGACAAGGGGAGTTAAAAGGTCTGTTATCATCAGAAATGGCTTTGTCTGCAGCAGTTTATCCAGGCTCCGTCTTCCCTATGTCTGGCTTCTGGACCAGAGGGATTCACGGAGCATTTCTGACTCACTGAAGTCAACAGCAACATTAACTCCACTGGAACCAGATTTCAGCCACAAAAGAAATGTTGTTTTATGTGCACTACATGTTTACATATTAATAAAACAGCAGAGGTTCGTAAGAAAACTACTGACCTCATAAAGTACAGCTTTTCCTCCAGTGGAGGCTAGCGCTCACGCACACAGGCACACCACCTATACTCCTTCTGGTTGATAATACACACGTTGTATCTACCAGTTAAGTCCTTCCTTTGTATCGGCTACAAATGTGCAAAGCCTTTGTGTATCCCTATGCCTCTGGGACCAAAGTTACACAAAAGGAGAGGGTTTTGCAGCACAAGAAAAAGCAGCCATTCAGACTTGAATCTTAAAAAGCCTTACCTGCATTGCTTATGTCCTTCTAATTTAATCTCACAAACTCACCTCTGCATTAACAAACAGTTTATACTTTAAGTCTCATCTATTCAGTCCCTTCTTATATCAGGCACTAAAAATTGATGGCTGAATGCATTCTAGCCCAGCCATTCCAGAGCTTGAAGGTTTGACCTGAATTTTAACTGCTACTGGACTAGAAGGGTTTTTTTTTAAAAAAAAAAAAAAAAAAATCAGTTAAGTGAGATCAACACATGATATGAAAGAAAGTAGCACTGTGATTTTTTGGGGGAAAGAAAAAGAGCAGAGCACCAAGAAGGAAACACAAGGGAATAGCAACAGCCCATGCTAAGTAACTTTGGGTTAAATACCTCTGTCACCACTACAGGTGTTACCAATAGATGCAGAAGTAAAATGATGATTTTTAAAGAGAAATCAATGTATTCTTCTGAAGAGCAAAACAACTTTAAATCCTTTTTAACAAGAATATATTTAACTACTCCCCAAAATAATCTGAGGACTGTTGAGACAGTAAGTATCACACCCCTACTGCTGGGAGTTGATTTAGCCGTTCATTAGTTCATCCATCCACCCAGTGAGCACAGGCTCGAGCCTGGAGCAGATCTCTGTGTGCACGGATGCTGTGAGGTGGTGCCTGGGTTCCTGCCTCCGACCATCACTACCTCGCTTCTTCCCTTCCTGCACCACCAGTGACTAACAGAGTGGCAGTGGCATGATCTGTACATTTCTCGTACCGCCCTGAGCATTCCGAGCTTTAAGTTCAAGCTCTCCTGGTGCCACTCTATATCAATGTAGGTGGACACCACTCTCAGTGCAGAGTAGCCTTTTAAAATGCCCAGTTTATCTTTCAACATTCCCAGAAAAGTAGAGAACCTCTGCACCTTAACAGGTACCAGCAGAAGCTCTGTTTAACCTTAAACATGAACATTGTCATTTGACAGCATCTTTCATTATCCCTCTTCTTCAAGGCTTTGTGGTATCTCAGTTCATTACCATAAAAGATCAAAACTTCATTTACAAGACAAATACCATAAACAAGAAATTAATTCAACAGACCAGTTGATTTCAAATGAGAACGGTGATGTTAATTTCAGTGTTAAAAACCCCTCTCAATCCAGTAATTAAATTCTGTTCCACAAGATATAGTCAAGCATATGCTCTGCCTACACAAGGACTGATTAATTGACCCTGAGATGACATCATCCACCCAGCAGTGGGTATCAAACTGTCCTACATACACAAGAGGCATTAATGAGCCCACGATATCACCTCCTGCTGCAGAAAAGGAGAACCTGCTCTTTTCTGCCCTGCTGAGCTCACCAGTCCTTCCACAACAACGCGCAGGTTTTCTCTTCTGGTTGTCAACAGCTTCTCCCTAAGGTTCCTACTTCCAGGATGAGGTTAAATAGACTTCCCTGAGACAGAAAGGGGAATGATGAGCACTGGGTGAAGCTTGGTGCTGCTGTCCACATTCTTGTATTCAAACAAACCTGCTCCTCCTTTATTGGCTTGGTGCTGAGCAGTGTTTATGGGTTTTGCATGGAGAATGTGGCAGGGCTCCAATTAGTGCTGGACATCAGACCACAGGCTCTGCCTTTGCAAGTCTTTTTATCTAGACTGATGAATGAAAGCTTCAGAAAGAGTATTTCAGCAGCCTTGTGTAAGGGGCATTAGTCACTGCTGCCTTAGTGCCTAGGAAGAGCCATCAATTTTTGTAAATTTTTGTAAATTTGGCAGACAGTTGTAACCTTAGAAGAGATGCAGCCAGACTCACTGACCCTGAGCTTTTTTTCTCCTTCTGAATCCACAGCTCCAATGAGACCAATGGGAGTTTGGACTTTAAAGGAATGCAGGATCATGCCAATTATGAGACTATAATAACCAATCTAGAGCAAATCCCCCATTCTCCCAGACAATCCATAATGACATCCACTGCTAATGGAGACAACTGCTGGACTGCTGGGCTTCGCTGGATCATCTCAAAGATGAAGTGCAATCCAGCTGCCATGGTGACAGTGGACTGCATATCTGGATCTCCTGTGACATGCCTGGCAACCCATGAAAGCAGGAATATAACATATTCAATCTTTTTTCTCCCATAAATCCCCATCTGAGAAACATTTAAACTGTGACTGTTATCACTAAGCCATCGAACTTTCTAAAACAAGAAGATACATAATAAGCAAGGAGGATAGAAGAAAGAAACCAGTGAAGTTTTACAATTTAGAAAGCATAATTAAAATACAACCACCCCTTTTGGAAAAACACTAAATATACATGCTTTTGTATAATCAGTTGTTTGACAGTGTTCTTAAACTAAGTGTGGTCACTAAAAGCAACACTGAAATTAAAGAGCAAATATATGAGACTGAAGTGGGTTTTATGATAACACCAGGGAGGGAAAATTAATGATGTTGGTCAGAATAACAGGATTTTGTTTAAGAACACATGTACCGCTTTGTAGCTTGGAAAAGAAAAATTGATTTTCCAGACACTGCTATAAAACATGCCAAGAAACAAGTATAAACCAAAGAAAGCACAAGCTATAACTAGATAATAAAGCATCGAAAATTTTCCATGTATGCCTATTTACGGGAGGAAGAAATTACCCTGTACTTAACTTTGCTCCCTTTGTCACAGGTCAAAAGACAAGAAACATTTATAGAAAGCAGAATTGAGTATTAAAACCCAGGGGCATAGAGAATTATCGACAGCTGAGTTGATGAGCAACCTGGGACCAGCATCCAAATTACTCGCTTGGTACTGAGCAATAGCCACAGTGCAGTAACCCCTGCGAGCCCAGGAGGGAAGCCTGATGTATTGTGAAAATGAGAGAAAGGAGAGCTCCCTTTGCGTGGAAACCCCGTTCTGGCCACTGAGATTGGCTAGCAACTGGTGACAGAGAATATGGTTATGTTAAAATATATTTAAATATGTTAATATATGTTAAAATATATAAGATAAATGTACACTACCCATACATATCAAAGGGGAACCTCAGAGAAGCAAGAAATAGCTACAAAAGTGCAATAGGAACAGGCATTGGGCCAAAATGACCACGGGGTTCTGGTCCATATAACCAGAAGTCAAAAGATTATTAAGAAAATCATTCTACTTGTATTAATTGTATACTGCTTGGTTAATTCTTTTGGGTTATTTAACCATGCTTTCCAAAACTGCACTAATTCATTCCATCAGTTATGGCTTAATGCCATCTTGATATGTTTGCTTTCATCAGCCTGCTGATTCATTTCACATTTTATGCATCTCTGTTTTTTCCTTTCCGTTTTCTTTAATTTTTCAGTTTTGGTAAATATATCAGTCTCATATAAGAACTTGTCAAGATGTTGAAAGTCGGTGCTAGGAGCTGAATTTATCTGCAGTGACAGATCCCCACATGTGGCCCAGCCAGGAGGCAGCAGGAGAAAGGCACTTTCCACGCTGCCTTTGAGGTGAATATCTTCCTGTGTCTTAAAGGCAACAGGCAAATGCATGGAAGAAACGGCAGGAAGTGGAGGGGTGTATCTGGCACTGACTTTCCCTGGAAAACCAAAGGAATGGCCGCTCAGTGCTGAGTGAAGCTGAAGGTAATAAAGAAACATACGTTTTGTGAATAGAGGCCAAGTTGGTCAGCCTGTGAGGCAAAAGGCACTATGTCCTGCTTCACAGAAGATGAGCATCTACCACATTCTGGCAAAGCTTTGTCTGCGTGTCCTCATTTTCCTGCAATGATGTGTATCACCTACTGTGCATTTCCACCGATCTGCGCTCCAAGGAGGGGAAAACTCTAGAGAGCAGACAGGATGGGACACAGTCATCTGAATAGCTGTGACTCCTAAGGGATGCTGAAATGATGTTAAATGGGAAACACAAGCATCCATCTATTTAAAAACCCAAACATCCATCTAGCTCATGTGCTTCCTGCAGGGATTGTTCTGGTGCATCTCTGTCCCAGACCTGGACGTTGGTATCGATCCTAGCATCCTCCCCAAAAGGGAGACAAAATCCATCTTGATTCATCTGCCCAAGGGAGGTCCCAAGCCCAGGTGCAGGGGCAGATAAGCAGTATCACCAGAACAACAGGCACTGGGGCAGATATTTCCTTTGCCTCTCGTGCCCTGGACTAGCGGGTTATCTTAGTGTGCAGAGCAAAGTTGAGCAAACCCTGCAAGTTCCTTCCAAAAAAAAAAAAAAAAAGGAGGGGGGAGTTGATGCTATTATTGGTGTCCTATTGTAGTTGTAATAAAGTCTACTTATTCAGTTAATTTATTGCTGGTTCTCCCTGAAACAACAAATACCTCAGACTGCTTCTGCGAAAACAGTCAGCAGGGAGCTGACTGACATCATGTGAATGCTACAATTCCCCCAGCTAATGCCAAGATTTGAAACCACATGGCAGTTCTCAGGGAGATCACAAGGATTTGTTGCACTCCTGTGAGGACTGTAGGACCATGAACCAGCAAATTATTACAGTAAACCATAAGTATAATATATTAATCCATGACAGACACAATATTATTCCCCAAAAGCACAGGAACATCAAGCTCCCTTGCTGAGCTCAACAGCTTGAAGGCCTTCACTTTACAAATACAAAAGAGGATAGTAAGAAAATATAATTAACAGGTTTTATTTAATAAAATGGAATCATTGGCTTATCCTTTCTTTGCTGAGTTTTTCATATAGATTCATATCGATTGAAAGTAACAAAGAGAATACAGTTGAAAAGAACTGGGGAAACTGCTGCTTACCTATTTTAGTATGGATCAAACACTGTGGTATGTTCCCAACCCAGAGTTTATTTTTTTAATCCAGGTTTTCCAACATCAGTATGACCTCGTGCATTGATGGAGCAAAAGATCTCAGAACTGAAGAACCTCCTGTGCATTTTCATTAGCCCGGAGCCACTAATACTCTCAATGTGAATCTGCCAGTCACCCAAAAGCTGAAGTCTCTGAATGTGCCTAATTAATGCAGAAGTATAAATTCCATTTCAAAAGTGACTTCATTGCATACAGTTGGTATTTTTAAGGTATTTAGGCCCCAAAAGATGCAGACAGGCACATACTGGAATTTTCTAAGGTATCTACCAATTACATTATAAACAAAATTATATTCAAGTAATTACCCTAACAGTAAGGCGAAAGCTGACTTGAGCTATTAGTGTTCTATTGTCCAAATCTTGCTTTCAAAACTGTTGATAAACTGTTCTTAATTTTGATGCTGGTGAAAAACCTGGCACATAATTCCACTTAGTTTAATATTGACTTGACTATCATTATCATAGCAAGTGCAATAACACATGCACGCACATTTCAGGAAATTTGGAAAAACAAACATGACATGAAAAAAGAATATGAAAATCTGATGAAAACCACCAGACCTCACCAGTGATGAAGAGAAAGGCTCAGTAAGAGCTCCACAGGGTGGAGGAAGCTCCAAAAGGTATTCAGTTAGTGAGAGTGTGATTATTGATGATTCACTGTGCAACAAACTTTCTCAGCCAAATCTCTGAGCAGCATTTGGAAGCGCCGAAATGAAAGAAATGCCAGTATTCAAAAGAGGGCCAAATCGTAGCAGGCTGGACAACGCAGACTTTAAAATAGGCTGCTGAGTCCTGCTGGATGCACTGCTTTGAGGTATTGCTCACATGGAGTGTTATAGTTTGCTCCACTCTCCTTTCAGCCACACAGCATCCTTCCCTGCCTCTCCTACGCTCCCCTGTGCTCCTGCAGCCGAGCAAGACAGCGTTTTGCACTCTGGAGGCGTTGTGAGGTGCTGGCTGGTGAAAAGGAGTTAACGGATTTTACAGTGTTTGCAGACGTGCATGGATAACCAGATAGACTAGGCTCAGTTTTCAAACAGTCCCTCAGATTTACAAGTGAAAATATGCAATCACAAAACACAGGTTTTGAACCCGGCATAAATCAGTAGTTCAGCCAAAATTACAGTTTTAGCCCAGTTAATAATTCACGAGTGCCCATATAAATGTTTAAGATTATTTTTTTCAGTACTCAGACATGCAAACCACTCCAGTGGGTACCACTCACATCTGATTCCCGATGTGGAAATAACCCACTGCCTGCAGGATCACATGGTATAGAATGAAAATGTTAAGCATATTCTCTTACCCGGGGAACACTTGATGCCTTTCATTATTCCAGTTTTATATTCATTATTAATCCTTTCCAGATCATTTCTCAAGCTAATAGCTCCCTAATTACATATAGCCTTAGTAACTACCAAGAGCAGTGAGAAGCTTAATACAGTAATAATTCTAGACACATCCATTTCCCACACATAAAGAACTTTAGTGGCACAGTTACCTGAGGTCTTTCATTTTTACACAAGTGATCTCAAGCAAAAAGAAAGAAAGAGGAGGAAAGATTTACTTCTGACATATGATACCTGTTCAGCACAAATATTTGAAAGTGTGGGCTTTCCCTGGCATTTACCTGTACCCTTTGAAGTTGTACCTAGACAAGGGGCAACATAAATACTGCCCTCTGTTTTCATCGCAGGTGAAATGTGAATATAGCATATAAAACTACTTCTGGCTGTATTATTTAGCAACATGGTCAAATAGGAATTGTTAAATGAAGCGTTTTACTGAGCAACACCGATGTGTGATGATTAAATAAGAGACTGACTAATTTTTGTCATGTTGTACAAGTATAACAAAAGGCAGTGTTTATTGTCCTACTAGCCAAATCTTTATCAGGCCTCCCCATAACTAAATCTACATATTAGATGCTCCAGAACATGAGCCTGAACTCGTATGGGAAATAGACCATAAAGAGCCTTTTTCGTACTAATGCATGTTCAGAATAAGACACAAACATTGATATATTCACCATCACTTCTACTCTTTGCACAGGTGACTGAGCAAGATCGATATACCTGTGACAGATCCTTCATCTAAAAGGCAATTTGTACGTGCCTGTTGTAAGTACTTTTACAATTGCACCATGTGCGTAGGCTTTAAGGGCTTTGATCTTCCACATATTCAAGCATGTGTTTTAGTTAAACACTTGCATCACCTCATTAATTCAATGGGAACTATTTGCACCTAAGTGCGTGTAAATGGGTGCATGCACAGGTATTGAAGCATAAGATTTAGCAATGCTGATGTGTTTGCATTTTTGCAGTCATATTTTCAGGTAGGAAAAGGTTTTATGGTGGCCTTCAATCCTGGCTCACAGTACCTCATCACGGCAGAAAGGAGGAGGAATGGATCCCAATCAACACAAAAAGCACTCCCGATCCTGTTGCTTTCTGGTGGCCATCTACTCCCCTGGCTGCTGGATGTCCAGGAGATCCCAGGTGAACAGCCACTGCACAAACAGCAAATCCATTGCGCCTTGGATATAGATATCTGTTTCTGAGACGCACCAAATTTGTCACTGATCTGATCCAAGATGCTGATGATGCATGAGATGTTTTCAGAGATCAGGCGTGTGTGCAATTGTTCCATTCACAATGGTGGGTAGCTCAGATTTGTTTTATACAATCTTTTGCATAAATACAGAGATCCAATACAAGATATTGTAGGTTTCTTGCCTTAGACCTAGTAGTGTTAACAGGCTATAAATTGGATAAATCAGAATTCATAGAAAGATTGCTGGAAACCTACTTAAAAATCTGAACCATATTTGTTTTATTTCAGTTTACCTTATACACCACTAAATAAACAAAGATTGCACAGTGTGTATAATCTGCAGTAGTACCTAAATCAGTCTTCTTCATTTGCATGTTTTACTTTAAACTTCTGAGATATATTTTTATGCAGAGAAAAATAAATGTTACTTTCATTCTCCTTAAGCCCATTTTCATACTTTCTGGTGATAAATTATTCTTTTAATGTGGAGTCTGGAAAAGAGAATGAAAAGCTATTTTCTGCAGGCTGAAACATCACTGTCAAAGTAAAATGAAATCAAATCATCAAATCATCAAATCTAGAGTTTTTTGTAAGTATAAATGTCTAAAGAAATTCTGGTGGAGCTGTTGTTCTGAATCAGTGCAGCAGGTAGTGATGGTAACAAGACTAACAATGATAGAACCAAGCAGAGATAATTTAGCACACGTATCTTTTTGTTATTGCTATTTGAAATGTCCCTGGTCTCTATAGCAGCACCACTTTGGATAAATATTTCCCTTCTTTCCTTTCCTTCTGTAGGTAAATTTACATTTTTCTCTTTAGATAGCAACTGTCATCCTAGACGCTAACTGTCACACATGGGCCAAATACATCCTGGAGTGAAGCCTTCATCTTACAAAAGGTTTAGTCAGGAAAGTACTGGATTAAGTAAAATTAAAATGAAAGTAATTCCGTTATCATGATTCTACTTAATCAGTAAGTGTTACAGGCATAAGAAAAACAAAACTTATAGGTCAGTAAGACCAGACTCTAGCCCGGATATTCTGAACTTGGGGAGAATGTGGTCCAACATTCATTCCTCCAAGAGTGCTTTGTAATTTACTTCTTTTAGACCTAAGCTGGAAGATAACATCTTGCAGAATTTGGGCCTTATGATGTTGTATAGCACAGCTGTTGGTCTTCCTGCCCCCATAAATCATATATCACACCACAGCTATCGCGGTTACAAACGATGACTGGGATCGGCATGATGCTTCCGGTCATTCCATCTCAAACCCAGAGACACAGAAGTTCAAGAGATGATCCAAGATCCAAGGAATCTTGTCTCAAGAAAAACACCTCTGCCCATGGAAAGAACCTAGTATATGGAATTGTGTACTGCTAAGGATCATGGAAATTGTGCATTGCTCACTCCTTTCCTTGGAAGGCAGGATAGGAGAGACGCCACAAGATGCTTAGCCATCAATTTGCTAAGCACCTCTCCAAACACTACATGGTGTTTCATGTCTCCTTCTTGCTCAATATATTATCCCTTTGGCATCCTGCCACCTTTGTCGTAATTGATTATAATTTCAGTTTGATGAAAAACTTTGGACAGAATGTTCTGAGTCATGGCAGAGAGCAACTGTACTCATTCTAGAGGTCTAATTTATACCTGTCAAACTTTAGGCATACAGTACACTGAAAAAGGACTCAAAATGATAGACACAAACAAATAACTTGCACTGGAAACTTAAAATGTGTTATGGCTCAAGACTTAGTCTTGATTTCTTTGTTTTATTACGTAAATAATTTAAACTATAGAAGAATTCTATATTCAAGAGGGTTGCAGGTAATTCTGGGACTCTGAGTCTCTCTCAAGATAAGCATTATTTACTGGAGAGGATTTTTAGGTGGTATTAAGAAAGGGTTAAAAATGCAATAAACTATGCACATGGCAGCACACTAGTAAGTTAGGCTATAAGAGAGCAGTAAGAAATCTACTGTATGAGCACTCACAGGGAATACAACAGATCTTCCTCTAGAATATCAGGAGCTGTAACTATCCAGACAGCATGAGAAAAAAAAAAAAAATTGAAAGGTTTTTCTGCCCAAAGTAGCAAGGATTAGCATCCATGGTAGAAGTGATGCTAAAACCTTGTAGCACTGGAGGATGCATCTCAAAGCCTGGGGGCAAGAAAGCTGGTGGGTATGGGCTATGGGATCAACAAGGAAAGAATTCTCCTTTAACAGAGAGGACTGGACAAGTCCCAGATCCTCGTAGTGCATTAGGGCTGCAACTTTACATAGAGATAAAACCATTGCATCAGCTTTTAAAGAATAACTCCTGCTCACAGCAGGAGACAATCATTTTCCAGGAATTAGAAAAGCTACTCATATACTCAGAATTAATTCATACCCTGACTGCAGCAAATAATCATTCCTGCCCACAATGCAGCATTAGATAGGGAAGTTTTTAGGGAAGTTTTTAACAAGTCATTATGTGATGGTTTTCAGAGAACAGATAATTGGATGTGTCTCCAGGTCACTGACTAAGTAGTGTTACTTCCAGCTAGAGAGGAAAAGACCAACCATAATTTCTGTAATTAAAAATAAAATCAGTATATGCTCAACCTCCTTCTAACAGACCACAAGCCCATAACAACAAGCATTTGTCAACTGTACAATTACAACACTGAAATTTGATCTACAAACCAATCTCCTGGGCAGCATATCAGCATCTCAATCCAGATAAGCTTAGCTGATCCCTGGAAGCAGAACAATCGTGTTCCACAGAGCTCCCAGGAGAGACAGCGCTATCCACTGAACCTCTCAACAAGTTGTCAGTGAAGGCTTCACTGAGCTGGCAACGGAGCAGCCAAAACCCTATTCTGTCCCCAGGGCAGCAACACATTTTGCAGGAGGAGATGAGGATTTCTATTTGTTGAACAAAAAGAAAGTCTCAGGATGTCACGGCATCCCACTCCAGACGCCACTTGAAAACTGATGATTTATTAATTAGACAAATCCCTTGCTAGCCAGATGCAGTCTCCACTGAGCCGCTCTGAAGCGTACCAAGCTCCACAGCTGCAAACATGACTTGCTCCTTTTGGCCTCTCAGTACAGCTGTACTCCGTAAAGGGTTATAGCACAAATATTATCATCTTAATGCTACCTTTAAAGTCCTTGTCTTCATATAAACATGGCTAACGGAATTTATTGAAGATAATTGGACCCAAGCAGTCCATCAGCTTTTGGTGTTCAGAAAGCCATGGACATCCTGTAACATTCTTCTTGTATTTGTTTTGGCAGATGAGTCTAGCAAAATGCCAAAGATGAGAGAAAACAAACCTAAACTTCCCTTTGCTGGAGATAATCAGCTTCAAGGTCTCACCTCCACTGTATTTCAAAAGAACGCAGCTCCAGAACTGACTCTTCACATGCTGCTTGTCTTGCTATAGCTATGTAAGCCTGTGAAATCCTTGCAGAAATACCCATACAACCTTTAGCGGGAACATAATTAAACTGCTGAGGCAATGTTTCTACTGATCTAATTTATTCCTTTTCCTTCCTAGTTATGTCTATACTGGTGTAACGAGAGACTGGGCAACAGTGATGTGACTAGTCCAATTTTCTAAGGTACCTTTGACTGTAAAGCCAGGAACCCAGAAGAATGAGATTGCAAAATAAATGTAAACAGAATTCACTACAAAACACCCATAAGAATAATTGACTGAATTAATTATTAAAGTAATTTTATACCCTCGACACTACGAATTGCAAAACTACCTAAGTGACTCCAAAATAGCCCCAGCAAAGTACTTTGGAAAAATCCCACACTACGATTACGTTCTGGACGTTAAACACTTTTCATGAGAGGACAGTTAAGTCACTTACTGAAATAGAGTAGATGGTATCTCTCCACCACACACTGTGTTGATGCTTGAGTGCGCATATTCCAATTAAATTGGTGCATTGTAGTTTCATCTAGCTGTCTGGCAGAAAAAGAGTAACTGCCAAGAACTCATTAATATCTTTTTTATCAATGTACTAACTGCTAAACTAAGATGTGATTAGCAACACAATCAGTTATTTTAATTATGACAGCATTGCAGAGATTATATAGAGACTGAAAAGTGCAGAGATTTTTCTTATGTTTGTAAAAAATAAAATAAATCTTTACTTCTGTAGTCCTAGAATGCCTGCAGATACAGAGGAGTGGAGTGACCTTAAACTGTATTTGTTCCTACAGAGGAATGATCCATTTGTGAGTTATTTCAACAGATTTGTCAAGACAGTGCTGTTTTCACTATTTTATGAGAGAAATAACAAATGCTAACATTGTTCTTCAATTCCCAACAGCCCCGATAACCAACAGAGAACTCAGTTGTTCAGTGCACACGCACCCCAAATCCCTTTCCTTTCCAGATTAAACACAGAAATGGAATAAAGGACAGATTTACTTGGCCCATGCTGGAAAATTACTCTCCTTTATTTGTATTGTGGCAGCCTCTAGGAGCCACAGCAGTGGATCCGATCCTCACTGTATGAGGACAAACAGAATTAAGAGTGTTAATTAAACCACAAGATGCTTAACACATAAGCCGAAATACATGCCAAATAAGAAAGAACTATGATAATCTGTGAACTTCCATTCTGTCCACACTGTGCCAAAAGACGTCAGCAAAAGCTATGAATGCTATAATACTTAAAGAGCAAGAGATACAAAAAAGCCTCAGAGGCTGTTTGAGATCTTGCTCAAGATATATCTGTGACCCCACACCAGTTTTCAGTGAAACTAAGGGAATTTTGACATGAATTTCAGTGGGGAAAACAAGCAAAAAGTTGCCTTGACCAAACTCCAAAAGTATGCAACCAAAGTCTTGCTGCCTAGAGGAAGCTAGAGCCGTGCACAATTATAACCAAAGAGGAAATGTCAAGAAATAATATTTATTTTTAGATAAATCCATGAGTTTCAGAAGTTCAGTAAATGTGAATGACTAATGCATAGTAAACCACCAATGAAGAACCTGATTTTACTCTTATGATTTCTACAAGAATTATTTTTAGAGCAACATTTCATAAACTTAATAAGAAGGAAAAGAATCTTATTAACCAGAAAGCTGGTCTACATTTTGTGGCAATTTTGCTCTAAGCAAGACATACAGCTGAACAATAATTAGGTATAATAACTACATTATGCATGTCTTGCTTCTTGTATATGAGGTTCCATTTTTGAATTATAAGAATTACACATTGTTTTAACTTTGAATTTATCTACCCGCTACCATTGATTTTTTTCACATGCTAGGAAAGCCAAACCTCTCCTTGAGATAGCTTGCCTGGACTCTCCTGCATTTTCTTTTTTTAACTGTTAATAATTTCAGCAGCTATTGAATCATAATGAAATTAAATTCATAATCTTAATTTAGCAAAAGAGATGTTAAAGTTCATCATACAGCCATGAAAGTATATGGGAAACTTATTTATTAATTTAGAAGGAGAACAGTATTATGGTGCTATAAATAGGGTTTTTTAAAAAAAAAAAAAAAAAAAGTAGCCCACAGGGAAGTTTTTGAAGCAGGACCAAAGTCTTTATTTTAGGGCTACTTACAGGTAAAATTTAACTAGTTCCTTTATTCATAAAATGTAATCAGTCCCATAAAAAACACTACAGAGGGGTGATTTACTACATGCAGTTGGGGTTCTAGCTACAATGTTAAATATGTTTTAAATTATTTTTGATGAATGCCAATTACTCTTCTCTAAACAGCTATTCCTCTGATGGGATAAACATACCCACTGTGGTGATTAATGACTACCCCTTACCATGGGGTATTTTCACTAATAGATTTCCAAGATTTGTCACATCAGGTCTGTGTAAAGTGCAAGCACAACGCTCCACCTGCAGCTCCTCATTCCTCAGACAGCACCCATGCAAGCAATGAAAGACCCTAGGGACAGCAGGGTCCGAGTCCCTCCATGAAAACAAAATCCTATGCGAGCTAGGTTTTTATTGCAATATCAAACCTCTGTCTTTAATTTCAGCAACACTGGAAATCAAAAATAATAATTTGAGTGTAAATAGAAGGGTCAGATGGCTGGTGTGTGATTTTCCTATTCAAATAACATCTGCATCGGTGGGACCCAAAAGCCATCATGCCAACTGAGAGTGTTTATAAAAAACATTGTAAAGTCTGCATATCAGTGAAATTCATATCAGTTAATAAAGTTTCCTGCACCAGCCAGGCAGTCTGAGTCCTCGATGACCAAGTTCTCATTGAGGGACAGTATTCTGAGCTTAAACACATTCCAGGGTCACATACATGGGAATTTCACCTGCTGCACCTTCGCTACGATTAAAGAATAGAGGATATCAGAAAGCAACTCTCCACCCAAAGTATCCGCAGCAATGCCAATGGGTGCACTGTCATTTGAGGGTTCCCTGACCTTGACTAAGGCACGTCTGCATCAGGCGGGCTTCGTGGCAGCTATGCAGCAAGCAGGCAGAGCTCAACCTATTCCCCCCCACTCCGGAGAGCATTTTTTCTGAGATGCAAAATGACCCCATGAGGCTCCTCGGGAAAAATGGCTTTGCTCACAGAGGACAAAAATATCACAGTCTGGCTCCGAGTTTAAGGGACTGCTTTAAATTTTCATTAGAGATGTGGAATTGCACTGAGCCATGGGAAGCAGAGCAGTGGTGGATGGTCAAAAGCACCATCCATAGAGTCAAACTGCAGTTCCCCACCCAGATTCATTGTTTACCACTGTCAAATATTTGTATTTTTTTTTCCTACAGGTCTTCAACCACTCATAAACTCTTTTAATCAAAAGTGCACAGCACAACTTCAAACATTGATTCACCCACCGCGGTATTTAACAAGCAGAGTACAGATACAAAGAAACAGCAAGAGGCTGTTCCCGACCTACAAAGCCAATGGTAAGTATCTTTTTTTCACAACTGCATGCAACAAATAAGCACTTTGAATGTTTGCATATTAACATGTTTCATCTGAGCACAAAGTGGTAAACCCCTACGCAAATGGCCAGTCAGCTACTTTCACTATTCTTCGGGACTATAATTATAGTAACAACTCTGCTACAGGCAGAATTATCTACAAGTCCCACTGAGCCTGGGAGCTCATTCAGGGCTTATTTTACAGTTTATCCTCCAGAACCCTCCCTTTCTTTTCCAGCGGTGAACATGTGCATTTTTTTGCTATTGAAAATGTTCTGCCTTCACGGACACAAGGCTCAAAACTACTGAGGGAAAATAAGCCCAAGCTGTACAGTAATTTCACCGGTGTTGCAAATGTAAGACAGCAACTCAGATCTCTCTTGCATATCTACTAGTGTCCTATCCACTGCCTACTTGTGCAATTGCATGTGCAGTCATGCTACTGGGCCAGCAAATTAAGTGCACACCTCTTGCTGCGTTGCATAGAACAAGGTCACCTGCGTGGGCCCAAAAGATATACCCGTTTGTACCAGCTACCCACTTACTTAAACAATACAAATTCCCCAGGTTCTAGTTTACTCTTTGCTTGGTCAAACCTGAAAGCGTGGGGTTCCTCTGGATGAGAAACGTAAGGATTAGGCCTTTACTAAGTATTGTGTTCATTTGCAGAAATACTGAAACATAAATCATTTCAATTGTACTGTGTACCCACACCTTTTTGTAACAGCAGTTACAGCAGTCATGCACGATTGGTTTTGTCTAATAATTTTTTTCTTCTATATTGTCAAAATAATTTAGAAAACTGCAACACAAAATATGTTATTGTATGAATCAAAAGTATTATGACTAAGATAATTATTTCACATTCACTGAATGTATCACGAGTATTAAAAATTGACTGAGCTAGAAAAAGAAATGTAATGGAAGCTCATCTCCTCTTCTTAACTGTATTTTTGAACAGAAGTCAATGACTGAAAATTGTGTGCCTGGTCATCTCCAGTGACATTTTGACAGTTTGAGGAATCTATCATTGGGGAACGATTGGTAAATTTAGTTTGGCATTAAGGACTCTCTCCCCCTTGAGATGTTTCATACCACAGGTTCTGTTCTGAAAGCAGGGCCATTTGGCCTCTCTGTTTCTTCTTCCTGTCCATGACAGACAGAAATTTAAAAGGGCTGACAGTAAGAAGTCGTTAGTTTGAAAGACTCACATTCAAATGGAAACAGATTAAAAGAAGGGAATGGCTGACCCCAGATTTCTCCAGTTTCCTTGCAGAGAGCTTGCAGTCTGACACCCTGGAATTTCGCCATGAAGCAAACCCAAGAAACTAGGCCTAGAGAAATAAAGGTTAAGAATAGAGACGTTTAGCTATGAGTTTATCCAATGGAGAGGAAAACTGGAAACATGAAGAGACACTATTCTTTTGGAGAAGGTACCATCTTCTGTGCTGGCCATTCTTGTGCCCTCTTCAGAGCCTACACTCAGCCCAAAAATCTTCATGAGTGAGGGCGAGATGGAGGCAGGGAGCATCCACCGCTGTGCTCTTTGTTGCCTGCAGATTGCTCCATTTGTTACAGAGGTGGTACACGTGTTTGTTCCCGCTGTGCCTTGCCCATAAGGAGTGAAATGCAATCAGATGGGTGGGATGAAGACGGGTGCTGTGATGGAAAGCCTAGCTGTGTGCTGCTGTGGGAGTCCAGGGGAGCTGGACGGCATGAGTCTGTTCCAGCAAAGGGGCACGAAAGAGCCCCTGCCGGTGAGCTCTGCACTCCTCCCCAGCCCAAGCAAAGCACGAATACGGTCAGTTGGGACCCAAGCTTACCAACCTGGTGTCCACACCAGCAACGTCTACAAAGCTCTGACAACACTGACTGGGAGTTTGCCTAGTAAAATTCATATTTGCATCAGTTAGGCTCAAAGACACATTCCTAGACCCACATGTAAACTATATGAATACACTCACATTTTTTTCCATGCCTGAACACGGGAGAGGAATGATGATTTCCTTTAACGAACCTGAGGCAGGTGGGGTAATGAAGTATTTAGGAGCATTATCCGTTCTTACTCATAAAGCTGAACAACACTGATGCTTAAGCACATGCTTGGGAAGGCAGTTCTCAGATCCTTGCAAGGCTCTTTCAGTTCAGCAATCAGAAAAAAACAAGTGATGTTTTTTGGAAGTCTGCCAGAGCCGTGATAAATAATACACTGTCCCTGATAGTTTCAATACAGCAGTTCCCTGAAACTCATTTCAGCCAAAGAGCCTTCCTCTTCTGTAAACACTTTTGCTGGTCTTGTTGGTACATGATATAAATTAATTATTTAAACCCAGCTAAGTACTGCATTTTACCAAAGTTTTAGGAACATAAATATTTTTTTACCTGGTTCTCTGATTATGTGCCACACAGTTACAGCTGCATGCCTAAGCTGAAGAGGAATTCAGAGTGACAGGAGTCACCTGCATGCAGAAATCCTCCTGTTTACCCTTTGCTAGTTTATTAACCACACAGATTAGTCAGAAATTATGTAAAATATGCAAAATATATGCATGCAGAGGTTCTTCTTCACTCATGCATTTACAGGATTTTCCAAGGTTGGATGCAACCTGAATTGGAGTAGAGGGCTGCACTGCCAAGCACTTGAGACATAGCTGCTCAGGCCAAATGAAACCCCTGTTAGGCTGCTCAAGTACATCCATACCTCTCTACTTGTTTAAATTAAAAGGAGTTTTCTGCACAACCGTGCTCCTGACTTCTTTCTGTTTCCCAGTTTTAGATCCTGTTAATTTCCCAATTCCTTTGTGGAGTAAGACTTCATGCTGCTTCTGGTTTTCTGTCCACCAGTGTGTCCTACTCAGACACTTTCCATTTTTCAGCACAGTAGACCATAGGTACACACTAGCCAGCCAAAGGATTATTCACAACATTTATCAGCGTATCTGCAGTGGGGATATGGGGGAGGCTGGCAGCATGAGGTACTGGAGTAAAATTTCAAGTGTTTGTAAATTAATTTTAGTCACATCGGCCACCTTACAAACATAAACATAACATCTACTGAGCTGCAGATGGAGGAGGTATGTGTTACTCTTCACTCCTTCAATGCCACGACTAACACGATACAGACGTGCAGAAGCTCGTGCAGGAGTTCTCCCGAATCATTTTCAGCAAGAACAAACAGAAGCAGAACAGTAGAAAAGCCTGGTTCTGCCCATGCACAAGCACAAACACAAAACTCACAGAAAACTATGCAAGGAATAAAGCTAAAGGGAAGCTTTTCTTCAAACACAAACGTCTGAGGATTTGTTTAACGATTAAAGATGAGAGTAAGATGTCTAAATGTAATCTTCTCTCTGCTACAGCCCCTCGGTGATCTAATGCAGGTGATTCCAGGTGGGACCCCTCTGACCACTGATCCATGCCAGAATTACCGAAGATTCCTTTCACAGTCGGTTGAGCCCTGAGTGACCCACTGAGACAGACACAGTTTGTTCACGTACCTTAAGGTGGGTAACCACATCTGGTCAAATGCATCTCAATTGGCAATAAAGGGAGCATAAGGTGATTAAATTGACACATTTACCTCAAGCAAGACAGGTGAGGAAATCTTTAGCTTTCCTTGGAAAAAGGCACCAAAGCTAACACTGCTGCAGTGGAGACCTGGGCGTACCTGCTACGCGTGCTCGAGGGGAGCTGCACTGAGAGCTTTGAGACACGCTTGGAACAGCGATTCCATGGCTTTTAGCCAATTTCTTCTGCCTGGCAGAGCCTTTCACTTCACTGGGGATCTGCAGTAGAGATGAGCGATGCTGCAATGCAAGTGCGCATCTGTGTGGCTGGGAGGGACACGTCCCAAACCAGGGCATGGAGAAAGAGTGTGGATCATGTTTTGTAGGCGTGATGAAGGCTCATTCCAGTGGAAGGAGGGAGTGCAAGATGTGAGGAGCATGAAAATACAGAAAAGTGGATTGCTGAGTCTAGTCCCCTGCTATTGCAACCCTGTAACATAACACTTTTGGATCTAAGCACTTCTGTGAATTCCAGCAAAAGACAAATTGCTATTTTAATTGGGTTATTTGTAATAAAATTCAGGGACACGTTTTGAAGCTTTATCCATGGGAAGGTGTGCTACAGAAGCACTGCATTAAGAGTAATGGAGCTGTTCATGAGAAAAGACATGAGAAGAGCAAGCAGCAAAAATGCCTGCATGGGCCATAAATCAGCAAAGAAACGTATCACCGTGCAGTGACAAGAGAATTGGTCCACCTGCAGCCAGCATACAATCTGCTCACCTTGAGGGGACAGATCTCCCCTCACAGCAGCCACCTTGAACTCCTCAGGGGAAGCTGACAATGGCAGTTGTATTTCAAACCACAATCACCATCAAAACACAGAATCATTCAAGCTGGAAGATACTTCAGAAGGTCTCTAGTCCAGCCTCCTGTGCAAGGCAGGGTTAGCTATGAGAGCAGACTTGGTTGCTCAGGGCCTAATCCAACTGGCTTTTGAAAACCCCCACGGATGGAGACAGCACAAGCACTCTGGGCTGCTCCACTGCTTGACTGTCCTCATGGGAACGAAGTTTTTCCTTACTCTCTTGCTTCAGTTTATGTCTGTTATCGCCTGTCCTCCTGCCATGCACCACTATGAAGAGCCTAGTTCTATCCTTCTGATAACCTTCTTGTTGATACTGGAAGCTGTTAGGTCTCCCTGAAGCCTGCTCTTCTCCAGGCTGGACAAGCCCAATTCCCTCAGTCTCTCAGCAGAGCAGGTGAGACTGACCATCTTGGTGGCCCTCTGTTGAACGCACTCCACTTGGTGTATGTTTTTCCTGTCCTGAGTGCCCAAAACTGGATGCAGTTTCTAGAAGTCACCTAACAAGTGCCGAGGAGAGGCAAGTAATCACATCTCTTGATCTGCTGGCTAAACTCCTGTTGCTACATCCCAGGATGCTGTTGGCCTTCTTTGCTACCAAGGCACATTGCTGGCTCGTGTTCAGCTTGTGGTCTACCAAGACCCCCAAGTCCTTTTCAGGAGAGCCCCTGAATACCACCATGCCCAGCATTCCCTCAAACAATAGTTATTGCCTGAAACCGGGCGAACTGTTGCGTAGAGTGAACCAAGAGGTCCCACTAGTGCCCGCAGCTTGAGAATTTCAGAGTAAGCCATGATCATTACCTTAATCTTTAGCCACTTAAAGCCCTTCTTTCCCAGTAGGACTGTCACATTGAAAGGGCTGATAGATCTGAAGACTGACAAATGCTTGCTGCTTCCTCTCCTGTGGATGGTGCTAACGACTAAGTGGTTGCACTCTCTCTTGCTCCCCTTAACAGTCTGTACCCAGTAGCAAAATCATAAGTATAGGTACCATTTTCTTCCTATAATAGCAGAAATCAAGGTACAAATGGATCTGGGTATAAACAGAAAGAAAGGGACAGATTTCCTTCTTCTTAAAGGAACTCCCTTGTTCAGTGTGAGACAACCACTAACACACGGCAGACAGTATCATGTGTTTTGACACGTTCTTTTTCTGAGACCTTTTTGAACCACTATGCAACAATAGTCTGTGCTACCCACTTTCAGCCTAACACTTTGCATATACATTATATAGCATCCTTAAAAGACGAGATAATTAAGTTTGCTAAGACCAGGTGAATAATTTGCCACTCATAATTTATTCAAAAAGTTTTGCTTCTATCTCTGTTTACAGAGTTCTTCTCAAACAGATGGCATTTTTGTAATGTTTTTGTTAGTTGAAATTTTCTGATGAATAAGTCCTGTGAATAATCCTTGGTCTGTAGCTGGGTTTTGAAAATTCTCACCTTTCAGCCGTGTAGACATTTAAGTTCTGTTTTATATGAAATGAATTTAGTCTCTTGCTTTGTTTGGAAAGTGAGAGGTGAAAGGTGC
The DNA here is from genome assembly GCA_013400535.1 of Scopus umbretta. Taxonomy (NCBI): domain Eukaryota; kingdom Metazoa; phylum Chordata; class Aves; order Pelecaniformes; family Scopidae; genus Scopus; species Scopus umbretta. The sequence continues at coordinate 33,603 of VZTL01002843.1, read as the reverse complement.
TGTGAAGTTGGAATACCTTGTTTTGCTGGCAGCGCTGCTCCTGACTGCAGAATGATGCTGGAATTATCTGCAAAAGGCAGAGAAATGACAGAACAGGATTTCAATGTCAACAATCAAAGGAACAGAAGGAAAAGCAGCCACAGGCTGCAAAAGTAATGAAAGTGGGATTAAAATTTTTCTCTGCGGCAATGCTAATTCCTCAAGGAGCACAAAGTAGTAGATTTACTCTGGGAATCCTCAGCCAGTTCGCCATGCAGTCAGCTTATCGCCACAGAAAAACTGCTAGCGCAGTTATCTTCAAGGGCACGTATCGCTTTTGTTTTCCACATGAATTCTGTGCTCATGAAGGGTGCGGGCAAGACATGCCTGAAGAGTAAAGACCTCCATTTGCTAGAACAGATTTAATATTGGCCGCAGCCAATGACCTCACACCTGACTTTTATTTCTCATACCAACGTCAATGAAGTCCTTGACCTCTCCTGAATCTGCCAACCGAGTGTCCAAAGGAGGTGGTGATTTCTACAGTGAGTACCGAGCAAGTTGCAGGACGTGTATGTTTACACTGACCATCGAGCAGTAACAATTTTCAGTCATTATTGCCGAAAACTGGATTTGAAAACTGCTTACTTCCAATGAATAGTTCTGCTCTCTGCCTATCTCCGTGAGCTGCTCTTGGTCTCCAGATGTTAGTGAGACACTGATCCAAACAGCATCGTCCGGTGTGATTTATTAAATAGGAGAAACACTGCGTCGATCATATGGGGTGGTAACGCGTTCTCCTTTTGTGCGATGCTGCTGTGCTTCTTCCTGAAAGGACAGGCGTAGCTTGTCGGACAATCAGAAATCATAGAAATATGGGCTGCTAAATGTCCCAGAAGACCACTGAAACTCTCCCCTGCCCTGAGGCATGGTCACACGTTACAGCCAGTCCTGAGAGCTGTTTATCTAACCTTTTCTTGAAATCTTCACTGAACAGATTTACAACCTCCTTAGATTCCAGCTACTCACACAGTAATAGTTTTGTCTGGTTTGTTTGGTTTTTTCCTCATATCTAAAGCAATCTCCCTAATTGCACTTTAGTAAATTGCTTTTTATCCTACTGCTGGTGGTCACAGAACAACTGTTTACTGTCATCTTTATAAATGTGTTTATACATCTCAAGACAGTTGCCATGTCCTTACATTGCGTTTTCTTTTCCAGATCAAATAATCAAATTCCATCTTTCCTAAGCCTCTTACAGTTTTTGTTCTATTCCCCTATCTAGTTTGCCTACATCTTTCTTTAAGAGTAAGTGTAATGCTTGAAACTGGATAGAGTGCTTCAGCCAAGTCTGACTAGTGCTAAATGGAACAGAAATAACGCCCTCCGATGTCTTACATCTGATCCTCCTGTTACTAGAGCTCAGAGCAGCACGACTATTTTGCAGCACTGTACAGTCTACAATCCACTGTAGTCCCAAGATTCTCTTCTGCAGTATTTTTACCTAAGTAATAGTCCTCATCTGACGTGTGATACTCCTTTCTATGTGGCATACTACATGATTTTCCTTCCAGAATTTTTATCGTGTTGAGTCCAGACTGGGTCTGCAGCATGTCAGGGTCATTTTAAATCTCAGCCTTGCACTCCGTGGTTGGAATCACCGCAAATGTCATAAAAGCCCCCTCCATTCCATCAGCCAAGTGATTACAGAAAACACTGAGCAAAACTGTTCCCCGATAATTCCCTGGGAGGCCCTACTTGATGTGTCCTTCCTCTCTGACAGCAATTATCAACAAAGGCTTTTAAAATACAGGCTTTCATTAACAAGATTATTGCAGACTATTGTACAAAAGCCAAAACTCTCCATACACGGCACTGTGGTCAGTAAAACCAGTTACCTCCGTTCTAGCAGATAAAGGCTGAGCGGCATGCTAAGCAACCTTTACAAAGTCAAACAAAAACCGTGTGCGATATCGGGGAAAAAGAAACCCAAGTTGCCCACAGCCGCAGTCGCTGACAGCCCTCTACACAACTGCTGTTTAACAACTACAGCTGAAGGATATAAGCATGACTATTTCTGTATGCCCACACAATTCTGAACCACGGTCCAATTTAGTGTAGAAAAAAAAAAGAGGTATTTTGCTAAAATTACCGTAGTATAGGTTTTTCATTTGTATTACCATAGCAACAAAGGACCTCGCTTGGAACGAGACCCCCCCGCTGCTCTGGGTGAAGTGCACAATGCTCGTAATAAGAGACAGCCCCTGTCCCACTGAGCTTAGAGGTGACTGTCCCCGTCCTGCGCCGAGGGGCAGGAGTGCACCTGCAGGAAATTCCCTCTAAGACCAGGGCCTAAGCAGGTAAGAAACATCCGAGGCCAAAAGTGTCATTTTCTGTACCCAGTGGGGGAGGCAGCAGGCGGGCTGGGGGTGGTCTGCACTCCAGAGTCTGTGACAGAGCTTAAGCCGCTGGTTTCTCCTCCGCCCTGGCACCGAGACTTAATTCACTGCTTTAAGACGGGCATTAAATCCACGCGGAGCAGCTTCCGCCCCGGAGTCGAACAAATTTCCGAGCAAAGCACTGAGACGGAAGGCTCTCCGAACCTGCGACCGTCGGTGGCACCGGCGTGCCGCTCGGCAGCGCGCTTCGCCGGGTGCCGCGGGCGGAGGGCGGGCGGGGGCCCGGCTCCCGCTCTCCCGGAGTCTCTGCTGCGGATCGGGATGGGGCGGGGGGTGATTTATGCTTCGACGGACACTTTTAATGCCGCTCCGCCACCCAATAAATAAATAACGTGGCCACGGAAGGGGAGAAGCGCCAGAAGTTCGGCTGGCGAGGCGGGCGGCCCGGGATGCCACCTGTGGGCAGCGCGCTGCTTCCCGCAGAGCCGCGCCGGGGCGGGGGGGGCCCGGCGGGGCAGGGGCGGCGGCC
>VZTL01002843.1:1562-30048 GCA_013400535.1 Scopus umbretta | reverse complement strand
GGGGAACGACACGCGCGTAAAATAACTCTTCCGTGACTACGTATCTCTTTATTTCAGTGGCAAAACATGTATCTATACAAATAAATGACAAATCCTGTACTTTTTAAAAAGATGTTTAAGGGACTGCTTTGAATGTGACTTGCTAAAATTTGTTGACATAAATGTATTTCACAGCAGGAGAATAGCTCTAGTTACTCGTTCTCATGCATTTCGGAACGTTCTCCTGGGGAGATAAGTTATCTGCAAAGTTATTTCACTTCTGATTGTTATTGGCAGAATAAGGCTTGGCTTTGTAAAACCAAACTCTGAGTAACATATTTGTCATAATTCAGTTGTAGGTTGTCGTAAGATGCCAAAAAGCGTAACACCGTCCAGATCAGGGAGAGCAATATACAGAGACGAGCATGTTTTTTCAGATTATATGATTTTCAGGATTGTTTTGTCTCATATTATACATTGACCTTTATAAGTTTTACTTGGATTTGGTTGGAAGTTCACTTTGCAAGCAGAGCTAAGTTTCAGATTGGTTCTTACTACGTAAAGAGCTGCATGGGTAGACAGTATTTCAGGAGGGTACCCTGACAGTGTTGCTACAGTACGCAAACAGTGTATCAGAAGATAGTTGAATTTAACACTGCTTAAAAATACTGCTTATTTTAACTACGGAAAGAATAAAGGAGGAAGGATCACTAAACTGTAAAGCAGTTTCTTATGGAATTCTTTCCAAAAAATCACTGTATTCATATTCATCCTGCACTGCAATCTGAAACTTTTTTTTTTTTTAACTAAATTTACAAACGGTAAAAAGCAACAGAGACAAGTTCCAGACACTGGAATTGGTAGGTGAGTCTAGGGGGGAGTTCTGCATCTTCCTTGCATGCTTGTTATCATCCAGGCGCAACTTTGAATCGTCTGCATCACAGAGCAGTATCAGGACTCCTTGCAGGAGCTCTGATTACATCAGAGATGCACTGCAGAATTCAAAATACTGCAGAGGACACTGGGGGGGGGAACAACACTTGCAGTGGAATTTTAGCGTGTTACTCAGGATTTCTATTTCTTTCCCTCGGAAGGGCATCTTTACTAATTCTTTCCCCATTGTCTAGGAGCCTGGCACCCCTCCTGAATTTCAGCTGAAAGTAAGGGCAGTACGGATTTCTAATTCGATGTCTTCATCAGACATAATGGATAAGAATATCACCTTGTGCAAGACAGATTTTTGAAAAGATGTTGTATCTTGCTTCACATGCACATCACACCGTTTAGAGTCACCAAGAGGCCTTGCTATGGGCCAGTTATTCAGCATTACTGTAGTTTCTAGAAGCCAGAACAATGATCAGGATTGTATAATGTAGCAAAAGGCAGTTCTGGCCCCAGTAAGCTTACAAACAAAATAGGAAACGATGCTCAGAGAGAAGTGATTTGCCCGAGATGAGAACACGTTATCAGCAGGAGAGCTGGAGAGATGAACTGGGCTTCACTAACTCCCCAGCATTCAAGGGGCAGAATGCTGCCTCGACAAGGAGGGATTTTACCATTGGGTCTTACTTAACCAGGGCAGTTTTATTTGAGGGTTTTACTGTTACAGCACATCCTTAAAGTTCATCTGGCTTAATTGTTGGGAAAATTGTTGCTATAGGCTAATGTGTTTCCCTGACCTCATATTCCAGTGCGTTGTCTTTAATCCTTAACGCATTTCTTACAGCCACTCCCAATGTCATCAGTCTGCAATGTATGAATAAAAGAGTTTCCTTGTTTTTTAAGCTCAGTAGCAAAAACCCCCTTTCCATTAATTAGATCTCTTCCATCTTAAAGCATCATTCTGTAGAAGCACCTTCCAAAGGAAAACAAACAGCATACAGAGAAATGTTATGGCTCTATTTTTCTCCTTCCTCCGTTCCTTCAAGTCAGGCCATCTTTTCTATTGGCCTTTATTTCCTCCTTATTCTTCCCCCTTAGATATGATGCTATGTGTATCCGAGGCAGAGAACACGCAAATAACACATGTGCAGCGTCAAATACCATAGCTGCCTACCTGGGATCTGTGGGCTTGCCAGTTCTGGTTATGGAAAAAGAAGGATTCACTTTTTATAACTGTAGTCATGCACGTTACACAGGGGATTCATTTGTCCAATTTATTGTCTTGCATGGGTCGAGAAGCTGGAAGCGAAGAAAGAAATTCTTTTTTCTTTGCTCTGTTGTTTCACAGTTGATGCCTCAGGGTTACGGCGTGTGTCTGACACACGCAGAACATTTACATTTCCCTCTCCCCATTTCTTCCCATTGTGTCAACAATGGATGTGGTGGGAGGTCAAACCAGTGACAGAGATGAGCTGCCTCCTCATTTTTTCTGGCTGAGATTCAGCAGATAAGTTGTTGCTAACCAACATCATCTGGTATTACAGAAGGGAAAACGGTTAACAGCTCCCCTTTATCCACAGTCTTCTATCAGTCATAATCTTTATCCTCTTCGGGTCAGCCCTGCCTTAGACATAGTTGAGGCAGGGGAGAAAAAGCTTGTTTCTAAAAAACAGTTGCTCTAAGAAAAGGAGCCCTACATAAACATACATCGGGTAGCCCTGTTTTTCCATATCAGACCTATAGCTTGAACTGCCAGTGGCATTATTTCTACTGCTGGCACCTTGGGAATGCTTTAACAGGAGACCAGCTCGGAGGTCATTAGGAGTACTTCATGTGATGGGACTGTATGTCAGGGTAATTGCAAGTTCAGCTGTTCCGTACTCCCCCTGTTCAACACGCTCTAGCTAGCACTATCTGAGCCAGCTATCACTCTCCTCAGATCCCTTCATTTATCTCAGCCCTGAAGCTTTTCCAGTGGGCAATGGCAGAGTGCCATCATTTGTCATGAAGCTCCACTGATAATCCTAGGGTTGGCTAGAATTTCCTAGAATGTGACTTTTTAATACAATTGCGTTTCGTGTTTATGTTCTTTCCGGGGGTGGGGGGAAAGACTTACAGGTCAGCAGGCCTTTGCTGTGTCTGTCTTGAGGCAGGAGACAAACCAAAATTGATTGGAAGTTTTTCTGAGTGCACGCCTGCGGGATTTTGCCATTGTTTGCACCCACCATTACTTCCGGAGGAGTTGAGAATTGCCCATCCCCTGCTGCGGGGATTTCCAGAGTCATAACTCTGGAGCAAAGACAGAGCAACTCAGCAAAACAAGCAAGTATGTAGTGATAAGGCACTGAAGGCTAAACACAGTTAAGATTTTGGCATGGAGAATAGGTTGCTTGCCAAATAGCTGTTCTCAAGCCACTAGCAATAGTAATAGAGATCCCACTTCGTGATAGAAGCAAGATGACAAAGCTTACCTCTTTGCTTACCTCAGGTCAGAAGTAGTACCACAGCTCTTGGAAGATCTGAATCACGCCTTGTCCATTCTTGTATATTCCCATAGGCTTTCTTTATCCACATGCCCTAATGGTAAGTGAATTAATGATTTCCTTTTGTACTAAAGAGGATTACAGGTGAGGAATTAGGAAATACCACTCCATCCAAAGCTCACCCGGGCCAGCTGTTTGTAAGAGTAGGTAAGGAACTGCTGTGTTCAGAGTAATCCCTCCAGGAAGTTTAGGAGCAGGACTGAGACGGTATTTTATTGAAATCAGCATTGTAAGTCGCCTTGCAGCAAGGAAAGCCTGTTGCTCTTAAACTGAAGTGCAGCTGTGTTTTGAGTACTTTGCTGTTGTATATTTATGGGTTTTTCTTCTGTAATAGGTATGTAACACTATTGATGTGGTTTATAAACCCCAGCTTCTGAAAACGACAGTTCTGTGTTTAAGGAAGTCACCCTAGCAGGGATATATATCCCCAGGGTGCGTACCAAAGGGGAGGTAAGTACAGCCAGGAAAAGAACAAAACTATGTACTGCTACTGAAGCCAGTCGAGTGTAATATTTATTACTTTCCTGTGAACTCAAGGCTAGAAAGTCAGAATAGTTGTGCATAATTAATATCTATTTATTGTACAATCTACTTAGCAAAAAATACTCTTCTCAAACGAAACCGGCAACTCCATGCATTAAGCTGGGGCTGACTGTACGTGGATGATGGAAGACCTAGAAGCAGTACTGCACAACTCTCCTGTGTACAGGCAGACTTTCAGTCTGACTTGTAAAATGCAGTGAGTTAGGGAGGCAAAAAGTCCAACATTTCCAGTAGCTGCTTTTTATACCCATTTGAACTCTGTGGTCACCTCATCCCATAGACTTTATATGAGTGTTCTGTGAGCAGAATTTGAATGTGATTTTCAAAGTTGTCATAAGAATTTTTTGGTTTCCTACAATCAGAGGTGAAGGCAGCTACTGTTCTAACAATTTTAAGGACAAAAACTATTACTGCATATAGGGTGTCAGTTGTAACTGGAATAATATTCCAGTGTTTGTGTAGAAATCATGTATTTCTTTGCAATCTTTTGTAAATGAGCCCATAAAAAGGGAGTTGCCATGTCATTAAATGTATATCAACTCTATACAAACATTTAATGTAATCATCCATATAAAGGTTTGGGTTTTTTTTCCCAAAATTGTTTCCATGTGGCCTTTTAGAAATTAGTCTTGTACTAACTGTTCTTTAGAAATGTGTATTTACTGAATTACAAGGTAATTGACTTCTGACTCTTTCTATATACTTCATGGGTACTAAAATACTCAAGATTTTTATGTGCAATAGTTAAATAAAAACACACAATTTCCTTTTCTACAAAACACACTTGAATTATGTGTTCTTATGTGATACTGTCATAATTTTTATACTTCCATTCTGGACCACGAATATCCTGCTACATGCAGGAATTATTCCTGGTTTCCCTCTACATCCACTGGCAACTCAGGCCTCTGACAGGAGGAGACAGGAGAAGCCCCCCAGATATGCTGAGCAGAGCAAGACAAATATGCTGAGCAGAGCTCCTGAACAAGGGAGCAGCCCTTGATAGACTCAGTTCTACACAGCCAGACAAACGCAGCCTCATCAGAAAGGTCTTCTGACTATACTCGGTCACTGCTGGTTTCCTTCCAATTGTTTTTATCAGCCATAAATGTTTGTGAGCTCCAATCACTACATTTGTTCCAAACTTAAAAACAACCTCTCATTCGCTCACCCCATATGTCTGTTTTTTTGTTCCAGAAGACCCTTGCAGAAGTAGCGAAGTGATGTGAAGTTATCTTCCAAGATGACTCTTCTACCTGGAGAAAATTCTGACTATGACTATAGTGCCCTGAGCTGCGCTTCAGATGCTTCCTTCAACCACACGTTCTTTCCAGAAACGGAAACCCTTAAGGGAGTCTTTTACCAAAGAGCCAAGCTAATTCACCCTCAAGAGGATCTCCTGAAAGGCTTTCACCCTGATGATCGGAAGCATCATATTATTATAAACGTAGGGGGCATTAAGTATTTGCTCCCGTGGACCACACTTGATGAATTCCCATTGACACGTTTGGGACAACTAAAATTCTGTAACAATTTTGATGACATTCTAAACATCTGTGATGATTACGATGTGACATGTAACGAATTCTTTTTCGACCGCAACCCGGGGGCATTCAGGACAATCCTGACGTTTTTGCGGGTTGGAAAACTCCGGCTCTTGCGTGAGATGTGTGCACTGTCTTTCCAAGAGGAGCTGCTCTACTGGGGAATTGAGGAAGACAGCTTAGACTGGTGTTGTAAAAGGAGATACTTGCAAAAAATGGAGGAATTTACAGAAATAAATGAACGGGAGGATGACCTCATAGAAAATGAAACAACAGGTGAAACAGTAGAGGAGACAAAAATTGGCTTGTGCATGAAAAAGTTGCAAGACATGGTGGAAAGGCCACAGTCTGGCCTCCCTGGAAAGGTGTTTGCTTGTTTGTCTGTTTTATTTGTAACTATTACAGCAGTGAACTTATCCATCAGCACCATGCCTGACCTGAGGGAGGAGGAAGAAAAGGTAAGCTAGCTTTTCAGGATGGAAAATGGTATGTGCTGGGAAGAGCAGAACAAGTACAAGGTCTGATGGTATTGATTTCAATGGGGATTTTGCAGCTGTCTTTAGAGGGGGGAAAATAACACAAAGAATATTCAAAATCTTACATGACTCTGTTCAATTACTCATAAGAGAATTAACCGTATCCACTTTTATGTCCAAAGAACATTTTGTTAGTGTGCACTCTTCTGTACAACTGTATATTACCTTGCTAAGCTTTGTATTTGCTATTTAGAAAGCCTGAACTTACCAAGAAGCAATGTCTTCTGTGGAATAAGTAGTTCTTTTCTAAGTTTTGCATTTAACTTGTTCCAATTTGTCAATGTATTTCTCCATAGCAACAGCTTCGATTCCTTTGATATTTTGGGTTTAAAAAAAAACAACACAGAAACCTCTCTTCCTGTCACTGTACCAACTAAAATAGTTATTATCCAGTGCCAATTACAAACTCCTCCTCTTTCCTGCAGGGTGAGTGTTCCCAGATGTGCTACAATATTTTCATTGTGGAGTCTGTCTGTGTGGCATGGTTTTCCCTGGAGTTCCTGCTAAGATTCATCCAGGCAAAAAGCAAGTTTGCATTTTTGAGGAGACCATTAACTCTGATAGACATAATAGCCATTCTGCCATACTACATCACTTTGCTAGTAGACACCACTTCGGTGGGCTATAAAAAGCCCAGTTCTGGGAGCATCTACCTGGACAAAGTAGGTCTGGTCCTCCGTATTCTCCGTGCCTTGAGGATTCTCTACGTCATGCGGCTGGCCAGGCACTCCCTGGGGCTGCAGACGCTGGGGCTGACCGCTCGCAGGTGCACCCGGGAGTTTGGCCTCCTGCTGCTCTTCCTCTGCGTGGCCATCGCACTGTTTGCACCGCTCCTGTATGTCATTGAGAATGAGATGGCGGACTCGCAGGAGTTTACCAGCATCCCCGCGTGCTACTGGTGGGCTGTCATCACCATGACCACGGTAGGCTACGGAGATATGGTTCCCAGAAGCATTCCTGGCCAAGTGGTGGCACTAAGCAGCATTCTGAGTGGCATCCTCCTCATGGCATTTCCAGTCACCTCCATCTTCCACACGTTTTCACGCTCCTACATTGAGCTAAAGCAAGAACAGGAAAGAATAATGTACAGGAGAGCACAGTTCTTACTAAAAACAAAGTCTCAAATAAGCAATGTGTCACAAGGGAGTGATATTTTATTCCCCAGTATCTCTTCTGAGACTAGGGACAATGAATGAATTTTAAGTTACTATTTCTCCTGATGTCAAGTAATGTTTTGTTGTATCAGATTCCATCTTTTAATTTGCTTTGGAAGCATTTTACAAGGTAACCCTCATAATAACAAAGAAAAGGAGCTATTAACCGGGAACTGATGTAGTTTAAGAAGTCAATTATTATGCTGTTTGTTGCCCCCCCAGTATAATGTATAGGACAGATTTTTCACACAGATCATGCAGTGGGATTTTAGGAATTAAAAGTTCTCTGACAAAAAAAAAAAAAAGAATTATGTGTAATTATGTACTTGACAGCTGTTTTGCCATTTGTAATACACATTTTTCCAACTGAATCACAATGTATATAATCATTAAACAGGCTGCCATTTTTCCTGTTCTTCTTGTATATAAATAATGTAAATATAACAAAATTAATGGCTAAATTCTCTCCCAGTAAAACGCCTTAGAGCATAATGGAAATAACTACAGATGTTTGTCCCATTGTGCTCTTAAAAAAACCATTAAGTGAGATTTGCCATTCACAACAGCAACTGCATATTTCTTTGCAAGTCAGCCCTAAACACCCCAGAGAAGAACAAGAATTGAGCTGTTTGTATCAAAACCTTGCTAAAGATGTAAATACTTATAGATCACCAGCTTCAAAATTTAATTGAAGTTACAGCGTTGATCCTATGTCACTGAATGCAGTACTCCCAGGAACAAGGTCTTTGAGTTTTTTAGCATTTAATACTATTATCGAGAGGCGACTAGCTGCAAATCAAATGAAATATGCGTGATGAGATGCCAGTCGTTCCCTACCATCTGTTTCCATGTTTTCACTTTACCTCAGATATGAAACAGAATTAAGAGAGGCCTGTTTCCAGGGGACACCCTACCATTACTTGGCAAATCGATGCTGCGGCTACCCATTCACATTCAGCGTTCAGTTCTTTAAAAGGAGCAGAAAATATATGGCCGTGGGAAGTTGCCAATGAAAGAAAATATCATTTGAGTCATGGAGTGGGGGGGGTACTGACAGCTTTATACTTTACTGTCCTCGATCATGAGGGACTTAAGACTTAATTAACTATACCTTTGCCATCATTACACACATCATAGTAATGGAGGAAATTTTAAATAGGATATGAAAAAGCAATTAAGGTCCCAAAACCCAACCATGTATTCTTCATCCACACATGTGTCTTGGTCTAGGTTCTCCTGCTGAAGTCAGGGGGAGCACATGGTTCAGTGAGACACTCAGGTTTGGCACGGGTTTCTGTGGAGATTAATTGCAGACCTCCCATTTATTTTAGAGGGAATGAGACTGGCTTGCATAACAGCTCAGGAGAAAAACTCCAGAACTTTAAAAAAAATCATTAAATCCACTTGTTTAATTTCATGTGCGCTTAGCGGTAAAGAAAAGCTAATCTTAATAGTTTCACCTTCTCCCCCCGCCCTCTTTTTTCGTAAATTTACTTATTAACGGTTAAGAGCTAGGGAAATTTAGAACTTCCCATCACATTCACCAATGCTTCTCTATCTTAATTTTCAGAGACACTATTGCTTATTGGCATTTCTGGAGCAGGTTGCTAGAAATGCCAGAATGCATGATGATTTTGTGATTTGAATTACGGGCAAGGACACAAAGATAGTCCTTTCAAAAAAGGTAGAATTAGTTCCTCAGCTTATGCTGTTTGGCCAAGCCCACACTACACTGGTTTTCTTTTCAAATGTCTTCCAAATACAACTTGAAGGTGTTCCGATATGCTTGTTCTTGAAGAATAATTCCAAAACTTCTAAAAATGCACTTTACAAATAATTAGGACTCTTCAGCCTGTCGTAAGTAAATATGCTTATGGAGCATTACTGCAGAGCGCTAAAATATCCAGTCTAAACTCTTGGCAATTAATTATGTGCCAGAGCTACAAATGTAACCAGCTTTTCACTCTTGTTCTTCAGCTTTAATTAGAGTTGGACAAAAAACAGGAACATCGTGACAAAGGAGGGACACATTTTCCATCCAAAATACTCTTAATTTCAAAACTGTTTGATCATCTGTAGCATTGGCTCCAACACAAGTGCTATACATCCTTCTACCTTTGTGTCAGCATTCATTATAAAAAGAACTGGTAATTAGATTAGTCCTGTGAGCACCAGTTGCTTATCTAAGAATGTGTTTGACAGGCTGAGCCATAAATAAGAAGCTGTAAGCGCGAATATAAGGAGAAATCCAGACTTAACAAATAAAACCTAAGCTTATTTCCAAGTTATGCTAACTAACAAATGCTGAAGGTTCATCTGTTTTCTCAGTGCCTTTACATGAAGTTAGTGCTCATTTATTTCATGTATCACTTTATTTTTTATCCTGAAATTATAACTTGATTCTGAAATCCTTGTCCAGAAAAAAAAAAAAAAAATCACCCTGAAGTTGGGTGTTGGTTGAGCAAACCTGTGAAAGCATCTTGCCTGTTGCAAGTTCTGCCTAAGCCAGGAACAAATAAGCCATCCAGGACGTACCCCGATGTAATTTTGTACTTGGCAACACATTACTTGTAAGCATATCAACATGTTTTACTATGAATCACTGTAACAAACTCACTTATGTTTTACAGGAGGTAATACGTACTGTAGTCCTTATGCTAAATAAATCCAGCTATACCTCTTAAGAGCACAACATTAGTATGAAACTCACATGCTGTGTCCCAGCTTTTACTGTGAAGGTTGAAGGTTTAAGATGATTATGCCTCTTCACAGTATATGATGTGAATTTTAGTCAAATTAATGACAATTATGGATTGATTCAAAAGCTGACTGTTTCCAGTGACACAGCTGACAGCTACCAAGTCAGCTATTACTCCTCTTTTGCATTTTAACAGCATGTGCAGTCAACAAGAAAGTTCCAATAAAAACACTTTGTGCTTTTATGAAGTCAAAAGGATTGTTTGAATTGGCAGTGATAGAGAGTGGTGCATGTCTCCAACAGAGAGAGGTTTGCATTGCTATTTATATTATCCTCTGTATACTGCAGTAATATGTACAGTATGAATTCAAACAGCAGTAGCTGTATTAATTTTGATTAATAAAGTGTTAGGCTCTCCTTTCATTTTCACGTGCTTCTTACGGTATAGAAAGACTGTCACTGTGCTATAGGCATGCTTAATAACCTGGGGTCACTCTGTGGTGTGAGCAGCAGCTGCAGGAAAATTCAGGCTATGAGCACTGCTAGCTGAAGCAGGCTGGCTGTGACAGAAAGCATTTACTAGGAAATAAAATTATCTCAGTATAGAAAAATCTAGGTACCAATTCAGCAGCTTGTATAGGAAAACCTATTCCTTGCATGTTGTCCCAAGAATCACAATCACAGTTAATTGGGACATTAAAGTATTTTAACCATTTAACCAAAGAATTGAACAGATTCAGAAAAGAACAGGAAGGATCTGTGGAGACTGAGAAAGAGAAGAAAACCCTGATAAAATCAGAATTTCCAGATAAAGTGGTATATTAAATTACTTTCTCAAAAATCTTTCTCTCTTCCATCCTCCTTCCTCAAAACCAATAATAAAAGCAACAAAAATCACTTGATGAGTGCAACACTGATAAATGAAGACAAAGCCACAAGGCTTCTCTAACTGTACATCAAAGAACATCATTTACAAGGTGAGTTGGAATAATTTGTATTACACTAACATTCATCACAGGTCAAGGTCTTAGGGAAATTTCTTATTAGGGAATATATAGGACTTGTCTCCATTTGTCCCCTTATATTTTTTCCACTGTAATTCAGTACTCCAGATTTCCATAGTCAGAGGCTTTAGTAGTGTCATTGAATAGTCAGAGGCTTTAGCAACGTCCAATTAAACAATAAAAAAAAACATGCAGAACTGAATCATGGATTTACACATCATCAGATGCGTATCTGGGAAGGAAAATTGGCATGCTCTGTACATTCATGACTTGTGTGGGTAGAGTTTAACTGGGTGTTGAGGCTGATGCAAAAGCAAAAACTTTTGCTGTAGAAGGTTCTCATTCCTACTGCTATAGCTGTTCTCTGTAATTAAAACCAAAGTTTCACAGGAATCTCTGTGAACAAAAGCTTTCCACTCAAACAGTCCTTTAGGCTACAGACTGAAACTCAGAGCAAAAATTCATTTTAGGCACTTACCAAAGTGCCTGAAGTGGCAGCCTTGTTCTCAAAAGATCTGAATCACCACTGGGAGATATGTAGTCTCCTCTATTTTTTATTTTTTAATAGAGGGAGCCTAGAATGAGCTAGATCCCTCATTGAAAGGCCAATGTTAGGACAGATGAATCGGAGTCTTATTCTTCAATTGCACAGAACCACCAATACCTACCAGCGTTAACTCCACATTAAGTGTCCTTTCCATATCTCATTCACTGTATGTGGGGACCAAGGAATATGAAGCAGGACAAAGAATCCAGCTCCAGAGAGGTCAGCTTGTTCTTGGTCAGGGTCAGTTTGAAACAGTAAGACAGCAGCAAATATAACAGTTCTTGGCAGTTCATGCCTGACTGTAAAATAGTTCTGTTCCATACAATTACTGATTTTTTTTCTTAGATAAGAAAAAAGACTAGTAAGTTAAAACAAGAGGAAAGGAGCAGATACTTCTAGTAACAAAGCTGTAAAACTTCACATCCTTCTGTTGGGTTTGCAACAGGCTGAAAACTGGACTGGGTAGTCTTAAACCTATACAGATTTAATTGACTGTATTTATCAGAAATTAAACAAAGCTGTGACAAACGTGACTTTGAAGATTGTGACATCCATCTCTGCTCACAAATCAGTCAGTGACATTAAACCCTAACCTGATCAGTTGGCTCTGGCCCGGGTGTCAGAGAGTTTCACCATTTTCACAGTCATCACTCACCATTCTAATTTCTATCAGTAGTTTTTACAATAGCATATGGCACACTTTTTTCTGCCCTAATAGTTCTGTTGGCTTCCTTATGTGAGATTTGACAGTTAATTTAGTAACTGTTCATCCAAAAGATGATATGGGTACCAAAAATACAGAGAAAAAAAAAAAGCCCTTCTGAGATGGTGGAACTGTGGTATCCTGTAGGCACAAAGAGTGCAACCTACAGAAGCCAGACAGAACTGAAGGCATGAAACTAGAGTTCACAAGAGTGGATAAATGTCACCCCCGTCGACAAAAATTCAACACTTCAGAAGTTCTATTGCTAAAACAGAAAATGCTTAACACTAGCTTTACCCACTCACTAATTTACCGCTTCCTCTGTGGCATTTTAACAATCCCATTTCAGCATTACTAATGATGTCAGTGTTCCTAACATAGTAAAGAGTGTATAAAACACAGGAAATTGAAGAAGACCAGTTTAGATCCAAAACTTGTACTTTGCTGAATCAATTCATCTCTGTGCATGTTCTGTCTTGTCTTGTACCATTAGAATGTAAGTCCTTAGGACAGGATTCCTTGTTTGGTAGCAGTCAGTCACTATGTAAAATCATACACCACAAATAAAGATACATACATACACCACAAATAAAGTCACAGAAAATTTTGCCTGGCTGCCAAACTGAAAATGTTCAGAGTTTGGCCTACTAAATATTAACAATAAAACTACACCTTCCTCCCTTTTTGTTCACTGTTTTTCTTTGTCATTTTCAAGCATCTCATATCTTCTGAAATACTCCCTAGAAATCACTTGAGATATTACAAATGCTCCTGGCCTTGCCAAAAGCATGGTGAAGAAACTGCCGGATCATAATATCAGGGGATGTTCAGGACTTTTCCTTTCACTTTGCCTGTGGGAACTAATCCAGAAGCAAATGTCACTTGAGCAGAAATAAAGTTCTGCCATAACTGGAAACACAGCAGGCCAATTAGGGTAATTAGAGCATATTTGCTACACTTTATAAATATTAATTCGTTATCCCTGTAGCCCTTGTGACATGAGTTGAACAGCCTTGTGCAACACCAAAGTCAGCTAGGGCACATAAACACATGTAACGCTGTCAAGCTAAGGTTTCAGCTTCTCCTTTATCGGGTATGCTTTTTAAGGACTGCAGTTTTGTAGCCATACTTAATTATGGCCATAATTTTATTCCTACATTCATTGTGGGACCAGGAAAACAGGGCTGTAAACTACAATAATTAGCCTGCTCAAATGACTGACCTGGAATGCAAGTAATTCCCAGCCATCATCTGGAGATTAGAATTTTTAAAAAACCAAGGCCGTTTGTTTCCAAAACTAGACAGCTAATTTTACAGCTCTCAGTCATGCAAGTAAAGTGGTCAGCAAGTATAATATTTTTTATCTCTTTGTCAAATATAACAAAATAATTTAAATGGTGCCTACCACAGGAACAAATTTGTGTGGACTAGCATAAGGGTCAGTAGTTAATTATATATAGAAATAAAGATTTGACACAGAATTGCTGAATAATAAATTGAAGTAAAACTGTTGATGCACCTCATATCACAAAGAAGCTGAGCGATACCATCCATAACTTTTACAGCAGTAGTAGCTCCCAGGTCAACCAAGGAAAAGATGATTCGGTTTCACTCATAAATAGAAGCAAATTTGGGGAACTCAGAGAAATACTGTCCTCAGGCAAATCAGATCCAACACTGTTAAACTGCAGATGTCTTTAATTTTGGAGGGGAATGTTTCTGGAGACAACCTGAGTGAAGAAAGTTAAGACTGCAAAGCACATAGGCCGCCAACCTTAATGATCCTACGATTCTATGATCACATGGCACAGTAAGTGGGTGAAATTATCTTCTTAGGTGAAAGCAGAGATCACAGTTTCAACGTGGGCATCACAGGATGAAAATGAACATGATTTGATGGGAACAGGGAAGAAGCACCAGCAACAATAGCATGAGGTAAGGCTGGCATCCTCATCCCACCACAGAGGCTTCTATAAGCCCTGAAATTGCATTAATAAAACATTTCTCTTGGTGGGACTTGCGTAAACCTATAGCTGCATTTTTTCCCACTGACTCTTTGCTCTTCCACTGACAGCAGTAACTCTGGCCCACAGCTAAAGTCCTTCAAGCACTTGCACAAGACCATGACGCATATTTACATTTTTGCAAACTACTGATATGCAAAGCCAAAGGGAACGTTTTCCCTATAAATTGAAATTTGTCATTATTTGCTCTATCTGAACATGATTGTATTTCTAACAATGAATGTTATACTACTCAAAATGCATGACTAGCCACAAAGTTGGTCAGTTCCGCCAGAAGAGTCAAGAGTTAACTAAGAAACACCATAAATCCAAGCTCTGTGTGTGTGCTTGGGTAAAAATAAGGGGGTTTCATCTATGCAGAGTGGAATGTGCCCGATTCAAGGATCTTACATTGCCATCTACGGGCCACTGTCGGCAGCTCTCGTCTGAGTCCCGGAACCCTGTCCAGAAGCATCAATCCGCACCATTGTCTTTAAAAGGACGTATGAAATATTTTGAGACATTGTTTTTAAAATACAGAGGCAAATATTCAATCCCTTGCACTGCTTGGCTTCTGCGTATGTGGCCTCTCATTTGCCAGAGCAGGCTGCTAGATCTGCAAGGAAACTAGGGTGAAACTGTCACCTTAGTTTGTATGCAGCACATATTAACACTACATAAATATCAATAAACAATATTTACGCAGCATTTATTTGGCTGGAATATTGGTAAGTGACAGTTTTCAAAAGGCTAATGCAACTTCATGTGACTAAAAGCAACAAGCTTCAAGGTCACATGAGGAAAATGTAAACACCTCCCTTGCTTATACAAGAGCAGTCTGTTAAGTAACCAGTTACAATTTTATTTGTAAAAGAAACAAGACCTGCTTCAAAGGAAAATAAATAGCTCTATCTGTGCAATTGCTCAATATTCAAGGAAGTTTAGACGTGCCTTACCCAAACCCTTCATTCCCACTCCACCAGCCCCGGCACTCCCACTTCTGTGGGGCAAGGAAATTTGCCTTGCTCCAATATAAGTAAGAAGATTCCCTGACCCAGTTCTCTGCATCACACAAATACACGTACCAGTCCAAGGCAAAGGGCACTGAGGTGCCAAGGAAAGCCTGCGTCAGGCACTGCTAAAAAGTTACTTGTGAAACATTACTCAGTGAGGCATCTACCATCACCCAGTTGGCTGGGCTCCAGCAGGGCTCAGCAGAGATTTCCCAGCCATCCCAGACACCTCTGGTAAGCTGGGATCAATCACCCTGCAAAGGACAGATCCATTTGTCTCCCTAACTACAGAGAGAACTTGAATCTAATCTTAACCTTTAAATGTTTAAAGTTAGAAGAAGGTAACCCCATACAGAGCATCTTTTCTGACACAAACTATGAAATTGCTGCTTTTTCATTGTCAGAGGATCAGGCCATATTTCTCAAACTTACAACATATTTGTGAAAAAAAGTGAAGCCATCGCTATGTTATACTCAAAAGAGAAAAGAACTGTCACTAAGTGCTGATCAGCAGACAAGCACAGCATTTAACATAATGAATAGGTCAAGCTCAATACAAAGAGCAATCAGGTCTTCCTGTGTTGGAAAAGCAGATATAAGTAACAGCAGGAACTGTTCAGAGGAACAGGCTGCATGGCAAGTAACAGTTAAGTCTTGCGGATCCCAAATGTCGTCAGTAGGGTGTAAATTTGTAGCTGGAGGTGCTGCTCCATCATGGTCATCTAAACCCGAGCTTCCAGCGTCCTGCTCTCCCAGAGCCAGCCACGAACCCACACCCATGCGTCCCTCGCAGAGGTGCTGACACGCGCTGCGAGAGATCGATCCGCTCCTGTGGTGGGGTTGCTTTTTCTCCTTGAAAAGGCTCCCCGGGGGACAAATGAACACCAGCAGCTGCAGAGGGAAGGGCCAGAAATGAGCAGTTCCAACAGGAGGGACAATGACAGCACTAATTTAGAGTGACCCACGGATGAGGGAGACAACAGAAGCAAGGGAGCTGTAAGCTTCAGCCTGAGAGGAGAGCGAGAAATGCTGCTCATGGGAGAGCAGTCAGCTGGAGATGTTCTGCAGTTAAAGTAAAACAAACCTTGCCTTTAGGAAAAGGAGAACTTTCACATTCATTCCTGTAAACAAACAAGATGGCACCAAGGAGCTAATCCCCCATTTGCCACCCAGAGACTAACAAACTTGTGAGGTTCGGGTTCTAAATTAAACAACAGCCAAACAGGGAATATTTGCTTCCCTGTTGTCTGAGGGGAGAAAAAAAAAAAACCCAAAACTAACTAATTCCAAAAGTTCACTAGAAGTCTTAAGGAAGGGACAGTGCTGTAGCTTCTTACATTCAGATAAAACGCTACCATGTTAAACTTCTGTGACAGTTCATTTAGCAGTAGGGATGCACACACATTTCGCATACTGTCCATTAGCTGGGAATAGACCAACCTACTCTTCTGCACGCAATTTCTGCACGTGATTTTGGCTCTGAACTTGTATCTGTAGAATTACTTATAACTTAAGTAGCTTTGCCACCCCCTTCCTACTTCTGCACCCTCATAGCTCCCTGGAGAGAGAAAAAATAGGTAAAGAAGATAAACAGGTAGACATGAAGAACAGGTAGGGTGCAACCACAATAAAGAACAATTTTCCGGTACTCTAATTACTTACAGTACAGCTATCATCTTCCTAGCCAGAGCCCTGCAGACATTACAATGGTGAATCATATGGAGAGCTGAAAGAGAGAGTAAGGTGCCCAGGGGAGTGGAATTCTGCTGATGTTGTGAGCAATGCCTGAAAAAGAGCCTTTGCAACATCAGCACAGGTGTGGGAGAAAGGCTGTCAGCTCTTACTGTCATTGACTCATTGGCAGACAAAGGAGAATTCAAAACAGTAGTAGTAGCACGCAAACAGTCATCTCCAGAACACCATCACTAGGAAGAAAGCACCAGGTCCTCCAGTAAGTATCAATGCAAGTTATCCAGTTGGATATCGGAAGGAGGAACTGATTTGTACCTTCATTTATTCCCAGAACTCCAATGAGTTCCAGCTCCTTGGAACAACTGATTGTTAGTATTACCTGAAACTAATAATGGGAAGACTCAAAGGAAGCTGTTTTAGAACTCTGCAATCTTCTGTTGTCCTAGGACACATCACAAAACTACTCCCTTTCGTTCAAGTTTAGCTACCGCTGGAATATAGAGCATTCAACAGCACCAGGGTGTTATAAATCAGTCTCCATCAATGTCTATATTTTGAGTACCTGTACAAAAACTTAAAAACTTTGTTATTCTTAGCAATTGTCGCGTTACGCTAGTAGAATAATGGCACTTTTTTTTTTTTCCTTAGAAGAACTGTACATCAATGCTGCTGTTGTTTTTAATCGCAGTACAAAGGAAATAAGGAAACATGATAAGAATGTACAAAATGATCAGTGTTGAAAAAGGCCAACAAGATGAGAACATTAAGTTTAAGCTTGTCACTATGAAAACTGAAGATCTGATTGAGGTAACTGCATCCAAGAAATAATTACAAGCAACTTCATCTCAGAAATGGTGCTTTGAATGGACTGTAATACGGCACTACAGATGCTTTAATTGAGAAGGAGGTTAACACTAATCAGGGCAGCAGATGAGGAGGCCACAGCAGAACTTTGGGCAGAAAGCACAGGAAAGGAATTAAATTATTGATCTAAAAGTGTCAATATTCAGATATTCCTTGGATCAGTGGAGCAAGAAAGAGTGATTGAAAGATGAGCACTAGTGTTTTGAATGTTGAAGAACATGTTGGTGCTCTCATCTGAAAGGCAGGAAAAACAGGAAGACATAACAACACAAATCCAGTTTTAGTAAATTGAAGGTGAAAAGGCACCTATAGAGTGCTTTAATGACTTCCAACCACTGTTACACCTGTTATTTCCCACTACTACAGTAATAAAATAGAAACTGTGAGCAGAGTTTCAAAAAGGTATTTGAAATGGACAATATGCATGTCCTGGAAATGATTTCTGTAAATTCTACCTAACTCTTATGTTTATATCACACAGCATCTGGAATACACCTGCGCTCTGGGTGTGCACACACACACGTGTACATATAAATACATATATAAAAAGACAAGTTTAAACACCTTGCTTTTTTTGTAAAGTTTCAAACCCTTACATTGTGAAGTTAGAAATCAATTTCACAAAGAACTTCCTTTCACTATTCATGAGCAGGTGAATGCCCATTTGTATAAGAGACACTCATTTCCCAGTCAAATATATAAGGAGCCATTTTAAATTTGGAAATAACCTTTCTTTGCAAGCAGAGATTTGGTCTCCTAGCAACAGCACGAACACCTCGTGAACAAAACTACAGCTTATTTGCACAGAAGGGCCTCGTGCCATGGGCATGGAAAAGCCACAAGAACAGCCAGCTGCCAGTTTCTTCCTTCGGTGACTGACAGTGAAGGGTCAGGTCAGCAAAGCCTACAGTAGACGCACACATCAGGCCCCCAGCGAAGGAAGGACTACGGCTGAATCCATGCACATTGTGTGGATCCTTCTACCTAAACGGTCCTTTCCAGATCTTGGTTCTGGCTACAGCTGTAGCCTGATTCCAGCTTTCAACAGATACTGTAATTTTAAGTAGCCCCAATGCAGAATGGGAACAGCTTCTTTTCTGCCTGGAAAACTTGTACTGCAATAGGGCTAGACTGAATTTATATCAATTTGCTTTTCTGATAAGATTCATATGACAGATAACATTTTGGATGGAAGCTATTTTTTGTTCTTAGCTACAATTTTTATCATGAGCATGAAATATTAGAATTGCAAGTACTTCACAATAAAAAGAACAAGAGGTCAGAGCAGCACCATCACATAGACATATTTCAGTTGGCTTTGACAATCAGCTGAATCAATCACATGAAATGTATTGTGAAGACAAGATGAAATTAACCCATTCAATGATAAAAGACTAGAGAACACACAAACAGAAGCCATTTGCCTTTCCTGCTGTCGAGACCAGAATACACCAGTTGCTTTTCTGCTGTTGTATGGAGAAGATGAACAGCGTGCAGCTGTATGGCTTAGGCTTCTGACTGCCTAATAAAGATTATAATGTATTTGCACCCTAAGTGACCGAGCATTTCTCATGGCTTCCAGCAGAGCAGATGCCATATCCCACTGCCTTGTCCAAGTCACATAATCCATGAATTTTACTTCTTAGAGTTGTTCTAGAACAACATGCTTATTAAATTGCTTCCTTGGGATCTGGTCACTAGAGTAAGATTTAAACACAACAGACACACAGCAGAGAGTGGGGAAAAAGTGACTTGCCTGGGAGGAATACAGCCAAAACTTAGCAGAAACTCTGGATTTCTTCTCAGTCTTTTGCCTTATTCATGTAATCATTACTCTTTTGGACAACTCTGAGTTACGTGAGGAGAGAGCTCTGGGAAATCTTTATGTCTCTTTCCTAACCATGGGCTCTGATCATGTATCCCGTCTTTTCCTGCACTGTATTTATTTTTCCCACAAAGATTTTGAAGCTGCAGTGTAAGGTAAGCAATGGGGCTGGTATATTTAACCAACAGTAACATAAACCACAGAAGGTTAACACCACAAACCAGTGTGTGTGTATGTGTTTTCCTGTGGTTTACATCAGTGTTTGCTAACTGTGCTCCAAACTGTGCTATCCTAAAACCTGTTAATACTTTACACTTCTCTTACTCTTAATGTAGGATGAAAAGTATGACCACATCGTGCCCACCAGAAATTCAGAGGACTGGTAGTACCTCTGAGGAACTCTAGTTAGCCTCCAGCCATAGTTACTG
This sequence comes from Scopus umbretta, assembly GCA_013400535.1. NCBI lineage: Eukaryota > Metazoa > Chordata > Aves > Pelecaniformes > Scopidae > Scopus > Scopus umbretta. The sequence goes on along the minus strand of VZTL01002843.1, from coordinate 10,090 downwards.
CTGCTTCTGATCGTCCTTTTCCTCTTCTTCTCCCAGCTACCCTCTTCAGTGATGTAACTGCTTTTTATTCAGCTGCCATTTCAAAACTACTCTGTTATTTCTTGCTGAAGTCCTGTAACCAAACAAAGCAGCACAGTTTGTATTTATCAAGCTTCTTGTACGGTTACAAGACGACTCGGCTCCACCTTTCTCATTCAGCATGGGTCCAGGCTTGGACGTAACCAGCTCAGTGCATGTAGTGCCTGATCCTCCCCTTCCAGCCGGGAGGGGTTCTGTGCAGGAAGAACTCAGACCGGCCTGAGAAAAGATAATCTTGCTCTCCATCTCGATGCACCGCTTCACAGCATCGGTGAGACTTCCCCTCACATAACAATTAATTTACCTGAGCAACCACTGCAAACCTGGATGTCTTAGATATGCATTCGTCCCAGCAATAAAATTACACAGCTCCACAGCTGCAAGGGCTTGTCACCACCACAACCGGGAGTGTGAAGCTGCACTTTGTTTTGCATTCACTAAAATGGATCCATGTTTCTGATGCCTGTAAAACAAAGAACATTCAGCATATTTGTTGAGAAACCACTTGCCAGTAGGCAGCAAATTTTCACATTACTAAACAGGCAACTGCAAACTGTCTGCTAAAACTTAGCCTGTTTGCAGGCACGCGTCCTAACCCTAGAATATGTTGTTACCATTTAGTCTCCTGTTCTCCACCAGATTTCAGTGAACTGCAAGCAAACTGCAAACTGAACCAGTAATCCAAAATGTCTTTTCATTATCAGCACTTTGAAGACACCAATTAATTGCCTACCGCAAAAACGAACAAGTGAAGTTGAGGAGTTTCCTTTTAAAGCTTCGTGTTTGAGTGCATTTGTTTTACTAACCAGTGATGCAATTTAAGATCTTCGTATTTACAAGACAGCTGCAGGCTGTAAAGCACTACATTTTACAAGGTAATTGTTCTTTGTGAAATACACAAAACCGGTTTGTAAATGAAAAGCTGACATTACATTATTCCTCTTTAGCTTCCTCTTTCCTACTTCCCAGAGGATCTTAGATACCCGTGACCTGCTGTGGGTCAATACATTTGCTGCCTTCCTACAAGGAACAGCCGCCACCTTTCATTAGTATTAGGCGATTACACAGGCATAAAACCCAAAAGCTTTCAGTGTCATATAGGAAGGAACGCTGGGGCTGAACGTACTCTTACTCCAGAAGAAAAAACAAATCCAGGTTACATTCCGATCCACAGCTCTTCCAAGTGTATCATAACATTCCCACTGACATCAGCAGGCCCCAGCAGAGGAGCTAGAGATTAAAATCTTGTAAAAAGAACAGAACAGCAACCAATGACTTCAGCAGTCTTAAAACACAGATTCTGTAAGAATGTTATTAGGATTAAACTTTTGACACACTGAAAGTGGTCAGCATGAACTTGACCAGTGAATCAGAGTAAATGTAGTAGCAATTAACTATTACAAAGATGGACGGCTATTGCTTGTGTTCCTAGATGTTAAAAGAACTTTCTAAAGGTTCTATTAGAAGTAATACCTGACATCAAATATACTAGCATTTTAAATTTGCAAGTAATTTTTTTTTCTCATTTTTTATTTTTTTTACATCTGGCACCTAAGTGTTAAAAAACCTCTTTATAAACTTTACTCTGCATGAACAAAAATCTTTTCTCCAAAGGAGTTCAACATTTGTCTTCCTGTTACTACCAAGTCACAGACACAATTACATCCAGGCAAAAGGAGAAGCCCACTATCTTCTGGAGAAATCAGTTGCTTTGGAGTAAAGGAGACCTCAACAGCGGGGGCGGGGGGGGTGGGGTGTATTTTTTTTTTCCAAAAGTGTTAAACTACCTTGCTGCACGTGGTTCAAATTCACTGGAACACATGCACTTTTTTCCCCAGTCACCACAAAGATGGTCTTCTGATGTCTTAGATGTCACCACAGTTTTACAGACCACCAGCTGAGAAACACTGCCCTGGCCGGCGCACGCACTGGCTGCACCCAATTTTATCCAAACATTATAGTACCCACTGCTCCTCTCTCCGTTTTTTTGTTTTTTTTTTTTTTAATTCTGCTTCAAACACTGAGCTAGGAAGTCATACACACAGATGAATCAAGTGACACCAATAAAGATCATGCTAACACTGTAATGACTCGACCTTTTCCAAAACAGTGATAAGCAAATCTTTAATCTCCACTGATAGAATGACTCACTTTCAGGAATAACTCACCTAATTAACCAGGACAGGATTTAAACCATTTCGTATGTAATATCGCAATAGTCTACTGCAGGAAATAACAAATACACCATCTTTTCCTTCCTATATTCTGACTAGCACCTGGATTTCAATGAAAACCACAAGCATTCAAACTGATGCAAGTGCCGTGACTTCACAAGACCTCTCCTTTTGATTTATATCCGTGAACCAAGCGGTCTGCCAGACTCTCCACTGCTAGCATAATGCAGCTGTTTAATTGCAGCATTAAAGGAACACAAGCTTAATCCCATACATAAAGCAAAAGATTCTAAAAACTTTCAAATCTATTTTAATAAATCCTGAGTTAAAAGATGCTTATAATTATAGAAGCTTTAAACAAATGAATATGCTTATTTTCATCCCCTTGTTTCACCACTTTTGTTACTCCACTTTTCTTTAGAGAGCCAGAAGAGCGCGCTCTGCTGCTTTTGTTATCTGAAGGTTCTGCGGAAACTTCAGTTTGCTGTTACAAGGTTCATTCATGACATTTTCACTGAACACATTTTGAAGATTTTTTTATTTTTATGTTTTAAATACTGAAGACAGGCATCAGATGTTTCTACAGTACTATGAGGTTCACAACCTGATTTCATTACCCCAGGAATATGTCTGAGCTCTGGGCACAGATACTTCTATGGGCTTGTTCTGATACATCAGGTCTGCAAGTTCAGTTCTTGTTTTCCAAAGAAGTCCAATTTGTTGTGTGGGGTTCTCTGACTTAGAGGACTTACTTTTTTTTTTCTTTTTAGTATTATTACTTTTCTTTAGATTTTATGCTTTAAGTTCCATTTTACAGAACAAGGACAAAAAAGAAATGTCCTTTTCGAAAAAAACCTGCCCTAACCAGACAAGAAAATCTGCAATGCTTTTCAGTCATATTAAGGACTTACTAGCAGTGACTCTGTAGATTTAAGATCTATGGTTAATTTTGTGCTAGTGTTTCTCATAGCCCTTTTCTGTACAACTATCCCTTTCGGCTGTAAAAGCATTTCGAAATAGCACGTGAAAAAAACCTCAGGTTAAGCCTCTGAAACAAACAATGTTTTGAAAACCCTAGAAAGATAATTTCTGTTCTCTTTTTCCTGGGAATATTTATATACTATTCAATTGTCCTGCTCCATTTTATTCTATTTCTTTGGTCTTTTTTCAAAAGAATTGTACAGCGATACATTTTTACAAGTGAACCTTAGCTCTTCCTAAGGCTGAATTGCATCTTACAACCTAGAGAAAGATTTGGTTTATTAACTTGCAGTGCCACCTAGCCAACATCCTTAAAATTTTTTTCCTGATGTAGTTTTACAAAGGACAGTTGTGAGCTTTTATATTTAAAAAAAAAAAAAGACAAACTTGTGCTTGCAGTATTTTAAGCATCTAGTACATACTTTAGTTTTGAACAGTTAAATTGCAATTAGAAATTAATGCTTACAGATAGGATAATAACAAAGATGCTCACATACCTAAAATTCTGGTACATGAACTTTGAGAACTAGTTTTGGACATATCCCTTATACATTTGTCTACAAATAGTTCCATTAATTGTTGGGGGATTTTTTTTAAATCACAACCTTTGACAGTAGGTCAGTGCTGCATTTATTGGAGTTTTGAGAGAAGAGGGACTCCTGCCACCAAAATAAGGAGGATTCTAGCTTACCAAGGCACATTAGTACCTTGTATGTACACGCCTTTTAGACTTGCATGAAAGCTAGACCAACTTGAGTTACATTGCCTTAAAATAATAACCATGTCCCAGGACAAAACAAGTTTAGACACTCAACTCTGTGCCTGAACAGTGAGGCTACCCCATAGACCTACATGTGGGAGACATTATGATGCAGCAATTCAGAACAAATGCTGCAGCCACTTTCTATTACCCTAAACCTCTAACAGGAACCTGTTTCCTCTTTAGTTCCTGTGCCAAATTCTAGTAAGCCATTCAAAAGAGAGTACAACTGAACAAGCAAAAGCAATCTCATGACATCAAGAGTGAGGGACGAAGAGAAACATACGCTCTGCTGACTGACCTTATCCTTTGGTAACACATCTCAGACCAACTACACTCTAAGCTCCTTGAATAAAGCAGCTTGTCTTCATTCACCATGTCAACACGTACCAACACTCAGACGCTACTTTGGCAGCAATACAAAATGATGCAGTTTTATTGCTTCTCTTAGAATTTCTACATAGAGTTCTGCTGTTACACTTTCTGGTGAACAGAGAAACCACTACATGTTTTATAGAGTTCAAGAAATAAAGCAAGTCAAAACAAAAAGATAAGATTCCAATAACAAGAACAGTTTTGGCTTAGTTATGATCCTCGGGGCCTTGATGTTTCAGCCTATCTCCAAAGAGTCCAGCACCGCATGAGGACTATATTTACAGGAAGATTTGTGTATCACTTCAGCAATCCAAGGGGAAAAAAAGAAACTAAACTTAAAAAAATAAAAGCCCCAGCATGTAAAGAATGAAATTTTGACAAGCACTACAGACCCCATCTTTATCTAAGATGCATGGCAGATGTTTCCGTATTTCCTGAGAATTTAATTGCTAAACTAAGTCAAGGAAGAAAATGCTTTTTTCCCCCCAGAGACACTGCATTTTGCATACTCCCTTGAGATCAGAACTGAGCCACTAGTTCTTTCCAGAATAATCACTTCTATATTGTATGGCCCAATTAGTTTTGCATAGAACTCTATGCAAAAATAACAGATTCATTTCAGATGTTGTAGACCTGCAGGAACTTTGGACCTTAGCTGCTGCAGATTGGCAAGAATGGTCTTTCCAAAAAGCCATTTTAACAGAAGAGATCCTTGAAAGTTTGTCTCTTATCAGCCTGACTTGATGCACTTACTTTTTTGCCAGTTCTGATATCATTCTATGGTTTGGGTCCATTTGAATTCATCCTTATCACTGTTCTTCCACAGAGTTCTCCAGATCCTCGAGGTATTGTTTTCTATATAGCACAAAGACTCATAGGCTGGTTTCCCACTTGAAAATGTGCTACAAGAAATGCAGTTACAAATTTGCTACAAAAAATCCTCCACCGACCACCACAGGCTTTAATGTCACCTCCTTTTTCTTTCACAGAGTTTGCCTACATCTGCTGCTAAAACGTAATGAGGGAAAAGGCTTTACATATTACTTCTATCCACTGGAAGTAGCACTACGATTTAGAATCAAAAAGTCTTTGCCCTCCCCCCAAGTCCGCAGGTTCACCTTGCTTTGAATGACGCAAAAGGAATCACTTTTTCAGGTCAGGTGGATCTGTGACATACCACCCACTGCTCAGCATCGGAAGGCTGGCTATTAGAGAACTCCTCTACTGTTCCCTTTTATGCTTCAGTCTCTTCTTGACATCACAGTAAAGAAAGAAGAAGGAAAACATAGGTCAGGCGTTTCAAACAAGTCCCTCTAGTTTCCAGTTCTCAAAAGCTGAAACCCACCAGCAGCCAGATGTCCTGACTGAACCAAGCCTGTCTTCAGAGGTCTTGACTTACGGCTGTCTGGCTACACACCGCAAAGCACTGATGCTTACCTGAAGACACAGCCTACAATGTTTTCAGTGTCCTCTAAATTGCAAGAGATAAAACTCCATATTTATAAATTCACATAACTGTTTTCTTCACAAGAGACCAGGATTATTACCGCTAGAACCCACGGTATGTTATAATAAAGTAGGCGGTGTGGATGTTCTCAAATTTATTTCACTAAAATATGCCTTTTTGACTACTAATTATAATGATACTACTCTTTTTTTTTTTTTTTCCTTTGTATAATGCAAAGATTAGTCACGACAGGTGGGGTTTTTTTTCCCTCCTTAGAAAGCAAAGGAAATCCATACCTTAATTAATACAATAAGAAGATAATTACTATGCTTAAGTGATGAGGACTCAGGCAGCTCTCTGTTGACAAGCTATTTATTTCTCTTTCTTTTCATTCAGTTCATCTATGAGAACTTTTTAGATATGCATAGCTCTTCATGCCAGTTAACAATATAATGCAGTACAACTGGGGATACGCAGCTACCACAACCAACAGGGAGAAAACTTCAGAAATATGTCTTTGTACTTGCAGAAGGGAGGCCACAGATCTTCTTTTTTTTTTTCCTCTCTCACTTCCTCTTCATCTCTCAATCTCTGAAACCTTCTAAGCCCTCACAAAAGCATTTTCTGTATGTTTTACAAACTTTCCGGGCTCAAACTTACATCTTATTAACTTTTAACCTCTGCTTCTCTACACAAGTTGAGGAACACACTTTTTTGTCAGCCAACAAGTGAGGACGGGTGGGCCTGGAAGTTCTTAACTGAAACACCCTTGCTGCAGTGCCATTATTTGCAGTGAGCAGTTCTCTATCTGTGAAATACACAACGCTTCTACAGAGAACTACAAGATGTTGACCAAAACAGTCTTGTCAGCATTGACTTGGTAGTTCCCTGTGATAGCCTTAATCGTGCTACTGACCAGCTAGAGATTAACATTTTTTTAATCACTGCATGCACCGTTTCAATTTGTTGGGTGGTCAGAGGAATGAGTAAAAATTTTCAACACTTGACTCCTGTTCTTTGTCATTCTCCAGGCTATAATTACTACTTAGGAGTCATTCGCAATTATCACATGCACAATCAAGGAGCTACTCAAAGTTTTCACTATTAAACAATAACCAAGAAGCACAATTCTTTCAATTTCCATAGAGAGCTTCACATTTTTATAAAAATAATCAGACATCTACCAATATACACAATTTTTTGAAAAAAATTATCATTAGAAAAAAAACAGGGTATTTTTATCTCCTGTCTTACCCACGAGACGGATAGTCGTTACACAGAGAAGATGAAACCCCATGGAATTTGCTATGAAAATTTGTTTTTTTTTTTTTCACCATTTACATTTCTAATACTGAGGAAACGCTGGGTCAATTTTAGTGGCCCAAGCCATGAGCCCCCCTTTAATATCCTTAACTAACACAGAACCAAATTCTTTGACAGGTAACTCCTGCAGAATTCTTACAGCCTTCTGGGAGTCATTTCCTAATTTGCAAACAACATATACAGGAAAAGATGTTTGGCCACTAGTTCTCTGCTTTTCTTCACAAATTTTTTCTGCTAAATATTGCAGATATTCTTCATCTTTTTCTTCCAATTTACTCAAAGGAATGTGCACAGCATGTACCAGGCGACAGATATCCACTTCTACCTGTGGACGAACATCTAACAATACATGAGGAACTTGCTCATCCAGCAGTTTTTTGTATTCCTCTACAGACACCCTGTCTTTACTGGAGAGCAGATGCAAAGTCCTACACTTGTCTGTCGCAGAAGAACCACAAAATGCCTCATAATCCTGAAGGCAGGTGACAGACGGATTGTCACCACAAACAGCACAGTCTGGTTTCTTTGGCCTTAACTTGATGTTGCGAAATCTCCCTTCACGGGCATCAAACATCAGCATGAACTGACTGAAGGAGGAGCCCATTCCCGAAGCAATCTTCAGCACTTCCAAGGCCTGGATGCACCCCACGATGCCCGGCACGACACCCAGCACCCCGCCATCCGCACAGTTCGTCACCGTCTCTGGCGGAGGGGGCTTGGGGAAGAGACACCTGTAGCAGGGCCCTCCCTGGTAGTTGTACACAACGAGCTGCCCCTCCAACCGCAGGGCGCTGCCAGAGACTAGGGGCTTCCCAGCCAGGACACAGGCGTCGCTCACCAGGTACCTGGTAGGGACGTTGTCGGAGCAGTCGGCGACGATGTCGTACTGTCGCACCAGCTCCAGGGCAGTGCCAGGGCTCAGGGCGCCGCAGTAGGGCACGTACTGCACGGTGGAGTTCAGCAGCCGCAGGGCTGCCGCGGCAGACACGGCCTTGGGGAGCCCTCGGCGAGCCTCCCCGTGCAGCACCTGCCGGTGCAGGTTGCTCGTCTCCACCACGTCGTGATCCACCAGGCCCAGGCGGCCGACGCCGGCCGCGGCCAGGTACTGGGCCAGGGGGCAGCCCAGGCCGCCGCAGCCCACCACCAGCACGGAGGAGCGGGCCAGGCGCAGCTGCCCCCGCACGCCCAGCTCGGGCAGCACCAGCTGCCGGCTGTACCGCAGGATGTCGGCGGTGCTCAGCGAGGCCCGGGCGGGCAGAGCGGGGAGCTCGCCAGGGCAGGCGAAGGTGCCCTCATCCTCCGCGGCCGCGGCATCCCCCGCGGCGCCCCCCGCCAGGACGGCGGCCAGCCGCTCCCGCAGGCCGCACAGCTCCCGCTCCCGCTGGCGGAC